>JAQSVH010000001.1:5094472-5106042 GCA_029448705.1 Adansonia digitata | reverse complement strand
GTGCAAGAAAGAGAATATGGGTTTCAACAACGATGTTGGACTTCTGCAAAAGAAACGCAAACTCAAGAAAGAAGATGGAGAATGGGAAAGGCTGAAACTGAAATCGAAGATGAAATTTTAAGTGTTTAATAAGACTTACCTTATATGAATCTTATGCCCAAAAAAAAAAACCTTGTTGAATTTTCTGTAAAAGTCCAAGTTCCAACAAGAAATTAGATCAGAAATCAGGACGAGTATGTTTTTGTTTTTTTCTTTTCTCAGCAACTTGTGCTGCCAAACGATAAAAATTGTACTTAAAACCCATTACCGTTAACTTATGGAATAAACAAATTAGTCATCATTACATTAATCAGCAGCTTTTGAGGATTAAGCTGCCTCATTCCACTTCAAGAGACACTGATTACTTTTAGCTTGGCGTTAGCGAAATATATATATATATGTGTGTGTATGAAAAAAAAAATCATTGGTAGGCACTTGGTTTTGTCCTGTACAAAGCTTGTAAAAATGAAAATAAAGTAAGTTGCGAATGCAATGTCCATTTATATGTTCTATATTTGTGTATCTACAAGTCTTTTTACTCTTTTTCTTTTACTTAATTAAAATTATTTTAGGCTTAGCCAAACAAAAAAAATCGAAAATTAATACTTAAAATCATAAATATATAATCTAAACATCCCAACACATACTAAAAAATAATCTAGTATTAATTAGTATCAAAATATATTGTTGCATTTCTTTCTCTTATTTTATCAAGGGCGGCTTGATTGCACATTTATACACAATGCTTCCAATGAAAGTGGAATTATACATCTATAGATCATTCAAGTTATATATGGCTGTTATCCAATACATGATTAGCTTTTTCTTTTTCTTTTTTAAAGGTTATTATCTAATGCATTGAAATTTCGTAAATTATCGAATATAATTTAATGATTAACAAGTGCCCATAATTTAGATATATTTTAAAAAATAAGAAAGTATGTAATTATTAAATAAATACGTAAAAATCCTATAAATGCATTTGTAAACAAAAAAAGAATTCCAATGTTAATGTAGAAAATAATAATAATTCTAATAATATATAAATTAGCTTTCAAGAATATTCATGTTTTGAAGTAAAGGATCGAAATAGTTAAAATACTTAATCAAATCTTTTAATAATTAATTTTACAATGCATGTATACTAGAGGAAAATTCATTTTTTATTATGATCATATATGCTGAAGGAAGCCTTCTCCTATAAGCTATTTATACAGGAATTGAGGCATTGAACTTTAAAACAAAATTAAAAAAAATGTTTAGTTTTTAAAGTAAATTATTCAAAACGAAAAGGCTAATTAAGCCTCTAGAAACAAATTATGAAAACCATAGAATATCCTAACCCTAAAGACCCCAAAAAATTCTAATGCCAAATCAAAGTAAGTAATTAAAGTCGGTGAGGCAATCGCTTAACGGACTGAAAACACTGTCCGCAAAGAACTTTCGTAAAAATTAAAAGAAGAAAAAAACTAAATTCTGATTGGATTTATCAAATCTATTTGAATTCACTCATTACTTTCTTAACAAGAAACTCTCAATCTATTTAAACACATCTCCCTTCCATATTTCTTTTACTTCTACAATTCATCTCTAAAGAAATATAGTAATATCAGAAAGAAAGAGAATTTTGTTCAAGAAAGGAAGAAGAAGATTATGAAAATGGAATTACTCAGCTTTCATGATTTTAGGGATGCAAAGTTTGATCCCAATTGGAGTCGTTTCGATTGCTTGCTTCAGGTGGCCAAAGTTGCCGAAGAGAAAATGCAGAAACAAAACTTCATGATCAGAAACGGAGAAGAGAAGAAAAGCCATGATTTTGGGTACTTGAAGAAGAAGCGTTTTCTTTACAATGCATCCCGACCTCAAACCCCGTCCAAAGACAAGAACATGGGTTTCAAGGGGAGCTTCAACAACAATGTTGGACGGCAAAAGAAACGCAACCTCAAAGAAGAAGATGGGGAATGGGAAGGGCTGAAACGAAAAGTGAAGAAAAGCAAGAAAGCGAAACCTGCAGCTGTTTGCCCGAACCCACCGCCAGACCTGCCTGACAACTTCAAACAACATATAGTTGAAAAAATGGGTGGTTCGGGTTGGGTTTTAGTCATACAGAAGTCAATTTTTTTCTCTGATATCAACCCTCAAGCCAGTCGCTTCTCCATACCGTTTTCACAACTCAAAACCCATGGGTTTCTCACCAAAGCAGAGGCTGAGGATTTGGATGCTAAAAAAGCCATGGAAGTGCGCCTGTTAGAACCATCAATGAAGGAAACAACTGTGAGTTTAAACAGGTGGTATATGGAGAAAAGTTCAAGCTATGTGATGACCACCAAGTGGAACTCCGTTGTGACGAATAACCGACTCAAGATTGGCGACATTGTGCAGCTTTGGTCTTTTCGGGTGAACGCAGAGCTGTGTTTTGCACTTGTAAAAGTCCAAGTTCCAACAAGAAATTAGAATGGGTTTTGGGCATGAAGGTGAAGGGGAAGGTGCAGACATGGCATGCAACTCCACCACCAGAGAGAGAAAGAGGTGAAACAAGCAGCTTTTAGGAATAATAGCATCAGTAGTGCATTTTTTTTTAACTAAGATTTTGATGTTTATTGTTTTCTACAGTACATTAACCATTTAGTCTTTGGATGTTGTTGAGAAACAGCATTTATTAAAACAATAATCAGATTTTTGTTTTTCCACATTTTCCTGCTTTTAAACTTTCCGTGGATGCATACATATAAGTTTCTATCTTGCGTAAACATATTTTTAGCCGTATTACGGTTCCTCTTTTGCTTGGTTGATTGCCTCCTTTGTTGAATAACATATGGGGCTGATCAAGAAACCATCTTCACCATTCTTGTAAAAGCTTCGTGTAAGTTAATTAATCGTCGGGTTACTGACAATCTTCATATTGAACACAAATCCGGATAATATAATTATGATCACGTCTACCATCTTTCAAGCATAGGAAGGAAAAAACAATCAGTTTTGCACCGTACCTATGGATGGCAAGAACATGTAAAAGAAGACTTCAGTTTAGATCGGTCGTGAATTGCGAAGATGATATAAAATAGTGATCGATTGTTTTGCCTTCATTTTATCTTTTTATATTTTAAATTAATTAACAAAAAATATTATTACAATTAGGATGTAGTTATAAAAAATCATTGATTCAATAGGATTGAATGTAGAATATTAATCGCACACATTAAGAAATAGATGACGTGAAACTTTTTTATTGGTGCTAAAATTTCATCTCATTCTAATATTATTTAAATTTATAATAGAAAGGAAAGTTATTACGTTTTAGTTTAAAATTATCAGCGAATTAATAAAATTATATATGTTTCTATGATGTATTAAAAATTATTAAAAAATAATACGAAAAAAAAACTTACTTAGCAATGATTAATCGGCTGTTATATTAATTAATGTTTATACTATCAAATATTTAATGACCAGCTCTGCCAGGATGCAGTGCAACGGTTTCAGCTGTATTTGAGTAAAATTCATCGATATCGTTTTATCCTACGATTCATGCATGCATATTATATTTCACGTAATGTATGTGTCGTATTTCACGGAATGTTTTGTATAATTTTTTTCATAACAATTATGTTTATATAAATACAATATAAATTTAAATTATTAATTGTGTCTAAATATAATACGTAATACGCATCTAGATTATTAATAAATCAAAATTTTAAACACAAATATAATACATAAATTAAATATATTATATTAATCATACTTAAACATATCAAAATATATTTATTTTACTGTTTTTATATTTATTAAATATATTATACTCATACCGTATTTTCTCGTGTCTAAAACTATGAAGTCTATTGCCCGATTACTTGGTTGCTGATGATCCAGGCATGGGGATGTAGTATCATGCACTTGAGAATACAAGGTTTGACGCAAATATGCAAATAAATTCTCTAAACGGGAGTTCCAGTTTGCTGACAGCAAAATAAATTCTCAAAACGGGAGTTCCAGTTTGCTGACAGCAATCAAATCAACTGCAATTAAATTAACCCCATCAGAAAACTTGCCATATTTACTTTGTTTTCAACTGAAAGCCATATTTACAAACAGGGGATGCCCAGGTCGCATGAACATAAACTGTACTAGAGTGAACGCCTTAAGAAGAAACAATATACAACATGCGATTAACAGCTGAGTTATAGGGGTTCATGATTAGCAGCGCTAATGCAAACAACACAATCACAATCTTCATAAAAGCACCGGAGCAAATCTTAGAATCCCACATGCACACTTACGTCAAGACAAACAGCAACTTTGTTTATAGCCTCTCAAGAGCACTGCACTTGCGCCAAGCAAGATGTGCCAGCTTTTAGTTAACACCTCGATATATAGCATTAGATCGAAGGTCATCCAAATTATCGATGTTTCTGTATCCATCAATCTCCCTGAGAGCTGTGTAGCCTCGACGGACTAGATATTCACGGTAATCATCTTCTGTGTAAAAAATTTTGTCTTCCGTGTGGACTGAAATATGATCTGACTCATCATAGAGACACACTTTTATAGCCAAACCTGAATAAAGGAGTTTGAAGATACCAAAGAAAAAAAAGGCATCTTGTTATTCTCCTCTACCAGTGAACAAAAAAACGGCTGCAGGTATGTTTAAGAGCAACATGAATGAACTGGCTTAAAGTTGGAGTTTGTGCTATGTAATATTTTATGTGAAAGCAACTCTGCTTTATTAAGTGCAGGCTATATCTCTTTCTTATCGATAGACAACAGATCACAATGTTAAAGGGTGGCCGAAACCTCTAAAAACAATGAATGATTGAGTGCACTCTGCATAAGACACTCACATTTTCGGGATCTTGCGGAGCTTAGACATCCCTACTTACCCATGCTTTGTAGATGATCGAAGAATATTATACCATTCAGAGTGGTATCTTTCATCTATTATATTTTTATGAAACCAATTACTAAAGAAATTTTTTGTCATAATGGTTGTAGACACAGGATGCATGTCAATCTTACCTTCATCAAGGTGAAGAGTATAATTCCCTAAAGGCATTTCCCTATCAAGACTACGAACTATTTGGTCTTCATCCTCCAACCAAAATGCACGCTTAGTTCTCAATCTAAAAGCAGATTTAATTGCCTCTCTTATGGCATCAGCAGTACCATCGATACCAATCCTTCGGCTGTAGTCTCCATACTTGACAGTTATAACCCTGCCTCCATATGGCTGACAGTCCCCACCTACCAAAAAGGGTGTGAAAGAGGATTAGTCAATATCAAGATTTCCATCAGAAATAAAATTTTCATCTCATACAAGATTTGGTAACCAATGCTCATAATCAAGCGCATTTAAGACAACCACATTCAGTTGAGAAATGAAAAAGGAAATGTTCCCGTGATGCACCATCAAAACACCTGAACATTGAGCTACATGCAAAACAATCATATTTGTTTTTGGGTAAAGTTGGTTCAGCAAGAATTCCAACAGAGCCTACCATTTCCAGAGGTCTCTCTCCAATTCCAAGGAGGAACTCCACTGGCTACGACTGCATCAGCTGCGGTGATAGCAAGAGGATGTCCATCATGATCTAAACGTCTTTCAAGATTAAGCGTTGGCCTACCACTAGCTGCATATCAGAAAGCATAAAAAGAAGGCGATGCATAACATTTAAAAGTTGAGAAGAAGGCAACATGGAAAAACAAACAAGTATCTATCGTGAATAAATAAATGACATGTTCAGTAAAAAGAAGTTCACCACAAAGCAGGCAGCAATTCTGTAGAGAACACAATATTTCTTATTAACTTAGACGTTGATTCAGTCACATGTACATGCACAATTGATGTTCTTTTCATTGTTTAACTCCCCATTCCAAGTATAATAAAAATTCCATCATTATTGAAAATAGGCGGAAGGCATAAGACAGCATAACCACATAACATAGATTGCACGCTTGTGAACCCCAGTGATACATGCATATGTCATTCACTAAATTAAATTATATACACTTTCTCAATATTCAATAAAGAACATTTCAGCATTGTCTATGCCCCAAACAAAAACTTGTACACTGGATGCAGCTAAAGGTTGCCAAAGACATAGGCTTTTGGGGCACAAAAACCACTTATTGTCATGTGCAGACATAAGAAAAACTTTCAAATGTAAAGATGAGGACAGATATGATGACATAATTATTGAATGTCTAGAGCTGCTAATGGCGATTTAGGTAAAGAGATTGCTAGGAAGAACAGTCTCAATCTTATATTATTTAAGTGATCCCTGAAATAAGGATAGTACTAGAGTAAGACAGTGTCAATAACCAACAGGTTTCTATCACTATATGTCTTTAACTCTCAGGAGAACCTATCCTCGGTAGGAGCAGTAATATGTGGGCTCACCACAAGGAAAATGACACAACTAAAAGTTCAGAATTTACCACAAGATGTTGAGAATTAGGGGAAAGAAACAAGCAAGGGTGTCCATTGAGGTGTCTTGGCTTCATGAGAAATGTTAACAGTGCTGAAAGGAGATGTTGCTGAAAAAAAAGTATAGAAAAACCATTTACAGTCATGTGCAGACATAACAAAATCTTTCAGATGGAAAGATAAGGACCGATATGATGAAATACAATCTCCAGCCTAGAGTTGCCAATGGTGATCTAACCAAAGATATTGTTAGGAAGAACAGTTTCCATCTGATATGATTTAAGCGCCCCATGAAATAAGGATAGTACTAAGTAAGAACAGATAATCAACAGGTCTCTATCAGCACATGACTCTGAACCTATCTTGGGTTAGAGCAAGTGGTGTATTGGGCCCAATACAAGCCTAATGACACAATTAAAAGGCCAGAATTTACTGCAAGAGATTTAGAATGAAGGTAAAGAAACAAGCAAGGCTGTCCATGGAGGTATCTTATCCTGGGTGGGAGCAGGTGGTATGTTGGTCTCACAACAAGGCTAATGACACTGTCATAGCAATTAAAAGGTCAGAATTTACTTCAAGAGATTGAGAATGAAGGGAAAGAAACAAACAAGGCTGTCCATGGATCTTGGCTAACAATGCTGAAAAGAGAGGTCACTGAAAGAAAGAAAAAAAAAAAAAAGGGTAATTGTTCAGTTTTAAATTTAAAAAAAAAATGTAAATCCAATACAGCTGATGAAATAAATAAAGGGAGACAGTACCTAAAGATTGCCTGAGTAATAGGACAGGTAACAGTGTCATTCTTATGAAAATATCCAGGTAACCTGGTGCTCTCAATATAGGCATACACTTCTCCAATTAATGCCTCATATTACTCCAGCAAAAGGTTGATGAAGGGTATAGGGTTGATATGATTAATGACATTGCATCCAATAAATTCTATGATTTACCCAAATTAACTTAAGGAAAAATATTAACACAAGCTTATAAAGGAATGAAACAGAAAATTCAAAATAAACCAGAAGACAGAAAACTCAAACAATAACAGCAAAAAAAATACCTTCAACAGGACCAAATGATATGCCGGTTTCATCAAAACCTGCAGAAGTCAAAACATATCAGTAACGATTATTAAAGTCACGGTAATAGAAAGAAAGACTTAATACATTTTGCAGTAATAATAAAGGAACAATACAACTATCCATCAGGTAGCCCACATGAACACCCCTGCTAGTCTGCTAAGAAAAGGAAGAGAGTAAGAGAGAATAGACATTTAAATCTCCAAAAACAGGAGGAAAAAACTCATATTGCTCTCTTGAAGTGATATGCAACAGTAAGGTATTATATCTGCAGTTAAGACAAAACAAACGTAAACCATGCAAAAGTAGAATTAAGGTATAGGAAAATGGATCAAACTGCTTAAGACAACAGATGAATCAATAGACCATATATAGATAATCATCTCTTCCTAAATAAGATTTGAATATATCAACAAACCACCTCCCTGCTCTTATTAAAACGATGGCATTCTATATTAAAGAAATGAGTCAAGCCTACAGCCTTAATGTCATATCTTGAAGTTCGCTATGCAGAATACTGGACATGTTCAGTCAGCATGTTTAACACTTCAAGTACCTTGAAACCCAGGGTCGTATTTTTTGAACAAACCCCAGGGTCATATTTTGAATAACCCATTTGTTCTTCAGACAATGCAACTTGCTTGACAAGCAAATATAATACATGTTAAATATATGCCCGTTAAACTCCGAACTAAAGATATCACTTAAAATTAGCAGTTTTATAAGTATCAACTTCCATATAGATGCATGAAGGTAAGAAAAAAAAAAGGTTCTTATAAAGCACTCATTACAACCAAAAAATAAAGATTCAGAGTCATTGCAATCAAAGAAACAAATATAATTCAAGGCCAAAATTACTTTCTTTTCTCAACTGCAATTCATTATACCATCTTAACTCACTTTAGTAAGTTAATAACAAATTCAACTTGGAAAATTATAGCAGCCTTTAGACCAAAAAAATTCAGATGATCTAAAGCTAAAACATCAGTACCTTTACATTGGAAATTCATTAAAACCATGTCACCCAAAAACAGATTCTTAAATCCAAATAAAGCCTTAAAAGAGAAAGCCAACATCAACCATCATCCAGTAACAACAATTCAATGAAAGTTCCACTTCTTAAATGCAAAAAAAAAAAAAAAAGGGGGGGGGGGAGGGGGAAGAACTCAAAAGTAGCACGTAGCACATACCCTTATCAGCGAAATGCATAAAGGAATCAACCTTAGGGGGAGGGGTTGGACTCTTATAAGCATTCTTCGTCCTCTCCCTTAAAATCTCTTCAATTTCCTTATAATAAGACATCTTAGCTGACCCACTCCCTCTATCTTGATGCTTAGCCTTCTTAAACTCCTTCAACAAGTTCCTCCACTTGTCCGTACACATAGTTGGCGATCGATCGAACCCTTTCTCTCTCATCTTAGCCGATATCTGCTCCCACAGGTGCTTGTTCGATTTGGAAGTATTGAAAAGGCCGTCCATTTCCCTTCGAAGACCGATAAGGCTTCGGGTTTCGTCTTGGACCCAGGTCTCGGCTCGTTTCTTAGGGGCTCTGACTTCTGGGTCTTCGCCGCTGCTTTCACCTAAGATCATTTGCTGCTGCTGCTGCTGCTGTTGCTGTTGTTGTTGTTGGTGAGGATGAGGGTGGTGGTGGTGGTGCTGTGGCAACTCCCCATTGGCGGTGACCTCGATGATCATGTCACGAGCCGTGGCAGGACCTTCCTCCTTGTATAAATCTATCGGACGGGGTTTCTCCGATAAGTACATGGCGGCTCTGAATCTGAATGCGGAAATAGGTTTTTTCTTGTTTGCTTCCTTTTGGAATTGGTTTAAGAGGGTTTAGGCTTTTAGGAGTTGAAAAGAGTGAGGGTTTTGAAAAGTAAAAGGAGAAGTGAAATCATGGGGATTGGATTTGCTTAGTTTTTTAATCCCCTTTTTAGGATTTAGCCGATAAAGATCGAAGAAGAAGAAGAAGAAGAAGAAGAAAGCGTTGAGTAAAAGCTTGAGGAGTGGCAGTGTATGGTTAGCCAAGAAAGTAGATTTGCCTTGTTCTCTTTCTCTTGGCCTTGGCATTTGGCCATCGCGTTGCGTTGCGTTGCGTTGCGTTTTGCCCTTTCTCTCTATCGCCTCGGTCCTATCCAAATCCATAAAATAATCCAAAAAAATACAATATGTTTTAATATATCATTTTATATTTTATTAATATTTTTGTAAAAAAAATTAACCCATTTTAAGTTTATTAATACCATATATATATATATATTATATGGACTCACAAATTAAAATTTAAGTTGGTATAGATAATTTAAAATTAAAATAATACAATAAATACAATACTAATATTATACTAATTGTTTTAAACAATCTATATGTACAAGTTGATACCACTAATATTTATACAATACAAATAACCCTATTCAGTTCTAATATTTTTTCTTTTTTTTTTTAATAAAATTGTTTTCCATGATGCAATTACACTTTATAATTATGGATAATTTATACAGGTAAAAAAGTCGCAACTTTTAAATTAGAAGTGTCAAGCTGGGACTTGAAAAAGTTTTTCATTCATTGCTCATATTCGTTTTCGGTTTTCGACGAGCTAGGTCTGTTTATATTATTCATATTTACTGTTCATAATTAATAAAAATAAAAAATTATTTTATATTAATATTTATATATTTATAATTAAATTCAAATAAAATTTAGTTTTTAATTATTAAATATCAATTTTGACGAACTAATTCAAATTAAAAAAAAGCCTATCCAATACTCGACTCGAGCGGATCGAATTTGTTGAGCCAAGTGGATAGGTCTATTATAAACTAATTTTTTTATAGAGTTAAATATAAAATTGGTATATATAGTTTACTCAAAATTTTTTAGCAAATTGGTACATAAAGTTTTGTTCTTTTAAGCATGTTGGCACTTACTATTACTGTTAGTCAACTGTTGATGCAGTAGTCAACAACCAATAACATATTGACACATAATAAAAATACTATGTCACCACTATCATGTCATCATTAAAATTTCAAAAAAAAAATGAAATTTTTATGTCGACGGAACGTGACGTTTTGCTATGTATTAATGTCTTTATTAACTAATTGACTGCTACATTAGTAGTTGACAAATGATAATAATATCAAGTACTAATATACTTAATGAAATAAAATTTTAAAAATTAATTTAATAATTTTTTTTAAATATCAAATTAAAAACTGAATAAAAATATAATAACCAAATATGTATTAAACTTTTTTTTAATACCTTGGGGCCTAGAAACATTATTTTTTCCCTTGCTTTGTTTTCATTGGTTGTCTATTTTACTTTATTGCCAAATAGAACTATTATATTACCAAATATTAAAATATTGAACACTACTTAGTACTATTATTTTTAACTAAATTGGTGATTTTATACAAAGTAGGGACTTTTTAATATGCTATTTTTATTAAAAATGACAAGCATAAAAAAGAGATGAGAAATTTGAAGACAAATAGTGGTTGGGATTTTTTTTAATGGTAACTTTGGGGAAAATGAATTTCAAGTAAGTATATATACATTATAAAATTAATTAATTTTATATATTTTTATAATTTTGTGTATAATTGATGTTTTAATAAATTAATTATTAGATTTAATAATACAATAATATTTGTTATTGTTGTTTATTTAAATTCTTGAATCGATCTAATATTTCATATTATGCATATAAAAATATTGCTTTCTTTATATATATATTTAATAATTAAAATTTTTTATCAAACAAATAATTAGATTTTTTTTATTTACTTGAAATTTAATATTTACAATCTATAAAAGTACAAAATACAATAACTAAATTCAACAAATATAAAACAATAAAAAAAATGAAAACACATATTATACTAGGCCTGTCTACGAATCAGGTCTTGCACAAGTGTTTTGTCAATTCAAATCGATCTAGCTCAAATTAACATTTAATAATTAAAAATATTTTATTTAAAATTAATTATAAAATTATAAATATTAAAATAAAAGTATTTTAAAAATTT
>JAQSVH010000001.1:5055339-5067913 GCA_029448705.1 Adansonia digitata | reverse complement strand
TAAATTTATTAATAATAAAACTTCGATTATATAATTTAACAAAATTAAAAATTTGTGACCTAAGTTTAATGATCCAAATTAAAATTACCCCAAACCGGTCACTCTAAGGTTTTAAGACCCAAACTATTACCCGTTAGTTTAATTATAGTATTCCTTTTACTGATAAGTTCCTATTAATAAATTGTTTTGATCGATACGTGTTTAATGGCGACACCGAATAAAGAAACAAAAATTGACAGCGGGATTAACTCTCATAAATATGTCTTATTTCAGTTAAAGGAAAAGGGGAGTTCTTGGGCAAGGATGGATTACTGTTTGGTAGTTGGTACCAAATTCTTGCCTAGTTATGCGCTTTCATGCAGCGCAGAAGGCAAGAAAAGGGGGCAAAGGAAGGGAGACAAGGGACCCCATTTAGCTGTTGAGCTAGCTTATCAAAAAAATAAAAACCTGTTGTTCAAACAGGATTGAATGTTCCTTTTGGCTACGCCTAAACATCTTCGCAACTTTCTGTCTTCACTCATCTACCCCCTGCCAATGTCATCCACTAGTCCCCCTAGCTTAAAAGACAAAATAAAAATAAAATAAAAGTGCATTATTTATAATAATACAGCTTCAACCTATATAGTTTTTTTTTGTGGGTTTTTTTTTTTTTGTGTGCATTATTTATAACCAAAAAAAAAATTATCATTAAAATTTTCCAAAAAGAATTGAAAGTTGAAACTATATTACGAAATTATCTAATCCACATTGAAAATTTTTTACTCTAAAAGTAGAATTATCAGGATGATATATACACTCTTAAGATATATTTTTAAAAAATTAATTTAAAAATAAATATAACACGTAATTTTTTAATTTTGCTTGTGAAATTTTTAAAAAAAAAAAAAAAGCCAATGCCAATTTGCCAAAAAGGACTTCAATCATTATAAACGACCAAAATTTCAGTAACAAATTAACTAGCACTTTGTTGTCCAGCATTCTTACATCCAGGGAAATACTATTACTAACAACCCGAATTGGTGATTGAAATTTGAAGGTAACTAAAGAAAAGAAATAAGCAACCACATCAACAAGAAGGTGGTGACAGTGCTACCAGCCAAAGGGAGTGGAAGTGTTAAAAATTATAAGCAAAACATGTTTCTCTCAATTGAACGCATGGCTGCAGATTGAAACCATACAAAAAACCATCAAAATAGGGTAACTTCTGGGTGAGATATTTATACTATACCTCAGTAGTCGGATGGGGAGATGACATCATCGATTTTCAAAATCATCTTAACAACTTGTGTTGCCAGTAGGATCTGCTGCTGCTTCCCAATCAGTGTCTCAAAGACGTTTTGCTCGCACATGTCATTGGTTCCGATATCATTGCAATCTATTCCAAAGTGAGGATTACTTTCCTGCACGTAGAATGCAAAAAACAAAATTCACGATAATACTCCATGGTGATCAGATTATACAAGGTTGAAGTCATCATCATACTAATCAGTGACTACCTTAATTTGCTGGGATTTCACAGCTGATAGCGTCTCAATTGGTTGGAGCCCGCTATTCTCAGCCAAGGCCATGGGGATAGAATCTAAAGCATCTGCGAATGCCCGGATAGCATACTGCATATAAATGAAAATCGATTTGACATAATAATTGCAATGAAAAAGGAATACTACAATATTTAGATGATTAACTGTGCTTCTTCTTACCTGCTCAACTCCTGGATATTTATCTGCAGCAGCCTCTACAGCAATTGAGCAAGAAATCTCAGCTGAGCCACCACCATAGACTATAGAATTGTTGTGAATAAGATTCCTGGCCACACACAATGAATCATGGATACTGCGCTTTGTCTCCTCTATCATCATCTTGTTTCCTACAGCACCATCAAACACAAAGGATACCTACAATGAGATATGTATGTATACATATATATGCCTAATCTACCTCAATTCAGGTTAGTGCATTACAACTTGGAATATTACACTCACAACATCACCCAATGTAAGAGCAAATCCTTGCCTAGCTGTGTGCTATAACAAACACATATACAAGGTCAAACAGTTCTGCATTGACAAGGAGTCCAAAAATCTAAAAACAAGAAAGCAGCAGATTGCATTCCGAGAAACCCTACCCCAAGATGGTGAGGCATATGTAACCAACCGCCATGAAACTATGCTTGTAGTATGAACAGTTTTTTGAAATTGTCAATATAATGGAATGATAAGACTAGATCCAAAAGCTTTTTCCATCTTTTATGATTTTTCATTTTTTTTTCATGATTTATAGTCATAAATCATTCATTTTAATCACCACTCTATTTTGTATAGAAATGAATTAGATAAATTTTTTATTATATTATTATATATTATATTATATAAATTAATATGATTAAAAAAATGTAACTAGATTATATTTACAAGGTATAAGATCCTTTCGGGAAGTGATTGGTCTGACATAAACATAAAAGAAGTAACAAATGGTAGGCCACAAAAGGGGGTCTGTCCTTCTTGACTCCCTTGACAAGCTGCAAGACAGATAAAGTGGGCACACTATTTTCCACATTAACACGTGGAATCACACCTGCTATTCCTTCATCCATGATGCCTAAGGCACCATGTATGGAATTGATTATCTTTTAACAATAACTCAGGGATGGCTAGTCAAGATGTTGAACAACGATCATTTTGGGAATGTACACAAGCCAGAAACATTAAGCCAATCTATTGAGATACAGTATGCTACAAGTGAATATTTGCAACAAGAATGTGTGTCAAAGTGTCATGTAAGTTTTACCCTTAAATTACTCTTCTACCAAGTCATTTTCCTATTTGGTTTTAGAAGTTCACTGGTAAAAACAGCCCTGCTCCAAAACTATCACCAAGAAGATAGATTTGCCTCTACCTTGTCAACTAGGCAGGATATTTTATAACAAACTTCTTAGTAGCAGGAAATTAAGGTTTAATTAATTCACTTGCTGGACCAAGCACGTAAGCCTAAGACTATTAAAGATACAAATCTAATTACAAAATCATGGCCTTGTATTGCCAATAGCTTAATTCAGATGACTCAATATAGATGACCCATTATTATTAATTAAACGTAATGCAATAAGCAAAAATCATTTGCGACCAACTAGAACAGGGGGAAAGAAGCTACCTCCACGAATAAATATGGTCACAGCCCTTGAATTTGCACAGTGTTCAATGTACAACATTTTATCTTTTGTGGTGCCAAAAGACTTCTCTCTGACCAAACCAGCCTAAAAAAAAGAATAAAATAACAAATAAAGTATTTCCAGTAAGAAACAGATGCAATATCAAGGATTAACCTGAGATTTTAAAATGTTAAAAGCTTCATTAAACATGAATTGCTAGACAAATGAGCAATTTTTTAGCACATGCTTAAAATAAAAGTCATCAAATGTCAAATCATCTTGCATGAGCTTCAGTGCTTCACCAGTTATCCTCTATTTAATGCATGAAAAAAATTCCAAGTGGAGCTTATCTAGCACATATATTTCTAACAATGTCATATAGATAAAGAAAGAATGGAGCAAAACTTACCCTTCCCAGCTTTTCTGGGGTCAACTCCTGGAACCGTGGCACAATCCTTCCACCTATGAAGATAAAAATAATTAGATTGCCGATAAGGTAGCACACCGTATCAGCAGCTAAATATCAATGTATCATGAATTGGCTAGCATGTCTTTAAATGAAATAAGCTAAATAGGAACAAACCTGTAGCTATTGCTATGAGCTCCAACTCCACACCACCAACCCATCTGACAGCAGGCAAGTTCCGGTGCATTAACAAATGATTTGCCTCATCATCGAAACCCCATTGACAGATAACCAAGGTGGCACCGACGTCCTGAAACAACATTACTATCAGAACAAGTTGTCTACCCTAAAATTGCAAAGGTGACAACCATGATAATAATTCACCCTCATCCCTCTTTCTCCCCAAAGAGAATAATCTAAAGCAAGACAGAATGTGAAATATCAACTGGAAATGAAAAGAAAAAAATCCTCAGAAGTCCAATTGGCGATCATACCTTGCACTTCTGAACCATGTCATCGAAATACTTTTGCTCTTGCTGACGCAAAGTCTGAAACTTTTCCACTGTATCAATCTCTACCTTATGTTTGGTCTTTGGCTTAGGTGGCTCAAATGGGCAAGTTAATATGGCAATTTTTGCATCTTCAATTTGCTTTGGCATTTGTGGATGACTCATGTCCTTGTCAACAGTGATTCCATATATTAGCTCAGTATCTTCCAATTTTCCCCCGACTTTTCCCTCAACCTTGATCAAATCTAAATTAATATCTTTCCTCTCTAGATCAGCAACAGAAAGAACTGCTTTGACAGAGATCTCAGCCAAAGCACGCTTGCATCGGTTCACACTGCAAAACAAAATGAAAAATGGTTACAGATTCAGAAAACACAAGACATAAAACACATCAGTCTAGCATTACATTCACAAATATATCACCCTCAACTTTTTGCCTTGCATCCAATAATGGTAGTCTCACTTCTCAACAATAACAAGCTCATGAATTGCTAGCTAACATCAAGAGCTATCTTAATTGAGCCAAGTGCCAACTAATTAAGATGGTTCAAGTTCAATATTCAACCCAAGCAACCTTGTACCGATCCAAGCATCATCTTAAGGAAACTCTTTATTCAATGGCAGACTAATATTCTAAGAAAATTTTAAAAAATATTAACTGTATATAAAATCATACTGGTACAATGAAAAGCAACCATGATACTGTAATTTGATGTAGCAAATCCTAGTGGCGGAGATAGAATTAGCCTTCACACAAAAAAAGCACCATCTTGAAACAAATCAGACATAATTGTCTCCTTATAGCAAAGCAAAATGCAAGCAAAAAGTTCAGCCATGAAAACATTAGAATCGAGTATAGTCCCTGTTATATTTACAATATTAATGTTTCTAGTCATGCATTCGCGATCTGAACATTGCTAAGGCCAATAGAAATTGTAATTACAGCAATAGACCAAAAATAAAAAAGTTAAGAAACTTACATTTTCGAGGACAGAGTGGTCATGCAAGTTTGAACCAAAGGCTCTATATTTGTTGGCCCAAAATCAAACTTCTGAGCTATATGCTCCAAATGCTCAACAGCAATTCTAGAAGCCATTTCATACCCCTCTGCAATCCGGATGGGATGAATCCCACGTTCTAATAGCAGTTCCGCTTGCTCTAGAAGCGCTCCAGCCATGACGACAACACCAGTTGTTCCATCACCAATTTCATAATCCTGACTCCTAGACAGTTCAACCATCAACTTAGCAATTTGATTGTCAACATCCATCTGCTCCAATATCGTTGCCCCATCATTTGCTGACAACATCAAAAAAGAACATCAGGAAACTTTGCACTGGATCGAACGTGTCATTTCACAAACAAATCTAACATCATCAATTTTAAAATTAACTCCAGAAATATAAATTCGAGAAGCTTCGTCCTGAAATGTTAAGCTTATAACTTTAAGTCAGCAAAGTTCTCTACAGTAACTTTAACTAAACCAAAATTGCTGGTTCAAAAGCAAGTTTAGTATAGTAAAAAAAAAAATCCTAAAATTAACAATAAATACCCGCATTTCACTTCACAAACAGCTTACTCTAACTAACTTCTCATTTTGAAGCTCGATGTCAAACAGATCCACAAAGGAAAATCATGTTTTAAACTCTAAACGAGTAACCGCAATCTTAAAAATCAAGCAAGAAATTAGAAAAAGAAACTAAAGGCGGAAAGGAGTTAACTGATGGTGACATCGCCGTCGGGGCTTTGGAGCATCTTGTCCATGCCCTTCGGTCCGAGAGAGGTTCGAAGGATTCGGGCGACCGCTTTGGCAGCGGAAATGTTGGCTTTTTGGGCTTCGATCCCTCTCAGCCTTGTTTTCTGCTCTTGCCCTTTTAATATAATGAAAGGCCTACCGTACTCGTCGAAAGCCAACGCCATTTCTCCGAGCTTCAATGTTTCGTCGCCGATCCAGGCTTCTCCTTCTTCCCTAGTTTTTCAGTGCTCCTTTGAAGAGTCGGAAGTGAGAAGACGAGTGTGGAAATGAAAGGTTTCCGAGCGAAATCTTAGCTGGGCTTGGCTCGCTTTTCCCTTTTTTTTTTTATTCTTTTTCTATGCTTTCAAAGCCCTACCCAGCGCTGGCCTTTTTTTTTTTTTTTCCTCTTTTTCCGTAACCCGTTTCTTCCTCTCGGTTCTTGGGCTAGCCTGCCTGCCTTCATACATTGGTGTAGGCCCTTTGTCAACAAGAATGCCTTCATGGCCTTTGCATTTTCTCCTTTTAAAAAATTAAAAATATTAATTTTTTTAATTAAATCTGTCCAATCTCGACCAAGGCCTGGTTCATAGGATTTTAAAAATTATTAGAATATTATTTTATATTAATGTTTAATATTTATATAATTAATTTAAATAAAATTTTATTTTTTATTAAATGAATAATGATTCAAATCGATCAAATCTTACATCTAGGCCTGATTTAATACATATCAAATGAGTTGTTCAGCTCAATATGACCAGACCTTTGAACAGAACTACTAGTGATGATAATATGCAAACAAAACTTCTCCAATTAACTAACTAGACATAAATATATGACCGTAAAATTACTAATTAATTATTTAATTAAATAATTGAGAATAATTATTTTTAAAATAAAAATCATAATTTGAAAAAAAAATAAATTGCAAATATTAAGATTTGGATTTCAAATTTATTATATATTATTTTTTAAATATAAGTGTCTGAACGATCTATATAAAATATTAAAGGAAAGAATTATAAATGTTTAAATTGAGTTTCGACTGGAGGGACTCCAAAGAGAAAGTTAAAGCTTATTTATATACAAAATGTGGAAAGGCCAAGCCATTGGTGTTAAAGGCTTTACTAAGCAATATTGTGAAACTTATCTGGCAAAGCATCCTGGGGGTTGATTATGCACGCCACCATTTAACGTATATTAGTTTAAGTGTCTAAGCTTCGCTACCACTTGACGTGCTTGAGTGTACATGCCTGTATTATTATTAATTTGAATCATAACTATGAATCCCTTACGTAATTCAAATTAATAGGATGGTGAACTGAATGGTATAAGCATCCTATAGACATGGAACTGTAATTTAACTAGTGCTTGGTAACGTTTTTAAGATAATTTTGTTAATTTAATTGTCATGCTGATAAGATTAATAAGGTGATTCAATCACTACTGATCTTAAATGATTGTGTGTGGTATAATACTATAATCACCGATGATCTTATAGCACTATGTTTGGTATTGCATAAAAAAAAGATTACCGAATATATAATACTAAAAATAATCTTATTGATAATAACTTATGTAATGAAAGCATTAATTTTAATTTTTATTGAACGAACAGTTTATAAAATAAAGAATTTATTGTTCTACAAAAAATCATAAGGTATAAATTAATAATTATTAGTATAATTTAAAGTTATTAATATATTTATATCTAATAGTCATATAAGTTGTCTTTGTATATGACGATTAAAAAATAGAAATTTCTTTTTATAAAGTTTATAATTTTTATAGAGAAACATATCTCGGTGAACATCAATTCAAAAGCACATTTATCTTAAAACAATTTTACATATCTCTCTTAGTAATAAAATTATCCTACGATGTTGGGGTCAAAAAAATAATAATAATAATTGTTGGGTCAAATAAAGTTTTTGTAATATTTTGGACAAGAAATTAAAAATTAAATCAGTAATCGAACCTCGGTTCAACAGTTCAATTATCGATTCAACCATCTCTTGATATTAAATAATAAAAAATTCAAAAAAAAGAAAAAGAAAAAAATCAAAAAATATAAATAAATAAATGCTAAAAATTCTGAAAATAAAAAAAAAATCAGTTCTATTGGTTTTTCCAATTTCTCAATTCTCCATTTTTTAATTTTTCTGAATCATTAGATAAAAATCCGATTTTTAATATACTATTGACTAGTCAGATCAACCAGTTACCAATTGAACCAACCAATTCAATCCGATTTTTCATTAATGCTTTTTAGATAAAAAAATAAATGAAGAACAAGAAGCTTTATGAAGAAGGTGGCCAAGGCTCTGCCAACCACTCCTTGTCTCCGAACATGCACGATGAGCAAAGAAAAGGAGTAACATGGTCAATCTTAGGCAATTTAAAACGGTGAAATTTAATGGTTGTTTTTCTTTGGGGGGGGGGGAGGGGGGGTGAATCTACGTGATTTAGGTTTAGATTTACACTTTCTTGGTTGATTTTCAAAAATCTAATCCGATAGATATGAATAAAAAAGTTGGAGGAGTTCAGGATTAAATTTTGATTTGAAGATCTAATGTCGTCAAGCAGCAAACGGTGACGAAGAATAATAATGGCTGTTAAAGAAGTGGTTCCTACCGATTTTGGGCAAAAAAAGGTTAAAAATGGAGGAATGTAAAAGAAAAAACAAGGAGAAACAAATTAAAAAATATTTTTTTAATATTTAATAATGTTATTTGATCATGATCACATGATACTTGAGCTGATGTGATCTGTTTATATGAACAATATCAATATCGTATATCCCAATTAGGAAAACTTAGTTTCATTGTCCGGATAAAAATTAAGAGTGAAAAATAAAAGGGAATGGAAGATGATAATAAAAATCACGAGAAGTTTGAATGGATTGAAAAATGATGAAAAAATAGAATGAGAATTGTTTCATTGAAAAAGAATAACTAGCAGATGATATTGAGATGAATCCTGTATTATGATTGCATACTAACATGAAATAGGTATCATATAGTTTTAGTAATCGTCTGCTCCGCCGTGCCTTGCTCTACTTATTTGAAATTACTATTTTACCAGTAAATATTTATTTTTTTCTTTTATAAAGATAATAAAGTAATAACTTAATTATAAAAATTATACTTAGACATGATTCAATGTCTTTTCTGTTATTTCAACTTTGAGAGACAATTATGCAGGTAACTGCATTCGCTATGTATTAGATATTATGCCCACAAATACATTTAAACCAAAATAATTTACCCAATTTAACGAACCCAACCAATCAACTTTAGTTGTTCAATTCCCTTAACAAGTGATTATGTAATGGAATGACCTAATTAGCTCTAAAATACAAGGTTTTTACTAAATGATCCCTAAACTTCTTAAATTTACAATTTAGTTCTTACGACCTAAAATGCATAAAAATATTCCTAAAGTATCGAAGATACCTTAAATGGGCAATTTACATGAGAAATGACCTAAATAGCCCTAATTATAAATTTCAAAATTCCTCGAAAATGTATTTAAAGCTATTTTTTCTCTTTTTTTTGGGATAAACAAAAATTTCATTTATCTAAAACAGCAGTGAAAATTGCTACAGCAAAAACAAATCTAGCAATTACGTGCTAGCCCGTACAAAGAATATATCAAGGTGAGAAAATGAAGCTGTTAAGGCTCCAAGCTGTACATAAAGCTCTATTTACAAGGTCAGAATGAAGATTTTTTACGCTTGCAAGCTTGAGCTTGATATCTTCTTTGATTGTATAGAAAAGTTGGGAAGAGGACTTATAGGGATTGCCATGTAGCCTGTTGTCACTTTCTTTCCAGATATGATAGATAGCAGCATTCCAAGCTTGCTTCAAAATAGACGTAAGCAGTGATTTGCCTTAAGTTTCTGGACTGCCTAATATAGAGAACTACTCCCAAGTGTAATCACCAAAAGTGAGATTGCATATTTGCATGACCTGGCACCAAACCATCCTAGAGAAATTACATCCAAAGTAAATATAGTCTCGAGATTCCAATCCTGAATGCATAGGACGCATGAAGCGTTAACATCAATCCCCCCAATGCAAGAGCCTATCTTTAGTAGGAAGTCTGTTAAGGATAGCCATCTATGAGATTAGAGACTGTTTAGGAATATGGTGAGGGAACCATAATTCTATCCTATAGGACTTTTGTTTCTGTGGTCTGATAGTTTGCCAAATCTTTGCTGTAGAATAAGGACCTAAAATTTCCATACCAGTCTATCGTCTTGCGCTTCTAAGAATTGGCTAGTAATTAGTCTTAGCTTCAATAGTTTTTTCCAACATCAGTTGTTGCCTTGAGCAGGGTGGCCTGCTAAAAGAACTTTCCTTTTTATTTGGGGTTTGTTCTCTACAAACCTTAAAATTATAATTTTTCAACTGCGTGCACGATCAGTCATTTTAATATGAATGAATAAGATTTAAAAAGGTCTGATCTTTATAAATGAGATTACCCCACTAGGGTATGACCGACGATCGTAACTCATAATAAGTATCTTATTAAAAATTAATTTATTAATTATAAAAATTATAATTAATAATATTTTAAATATATAATTAATTAAATTTTAATATTTAAGATAATATTCTTAATGATATATGATCTTTTTAAATGACAATCATGTTAAAAATTCATTAACATCGATCTCATAAAAAAATTGAATATACTTGTTATATTTTATAATTGAATGATAAAAAAAAAAACAAACCACTAATAAATAAAATAACCATGTAATTTACACAAAATGAAACAATAGCCTTAGCCAAATTTATAGTCCCTATAAATTCACAACGAAAAAGGAAAAACAACAAAGTGCTGTATAAATATATTATGCATGGTTTTCCTGAATCCTCGCAAAATGAACTTTGAATCCGTGCATTACGCTGAAGCCATTCGCCATTTTTGTCCAAATTCAACCCTTTATAAACCTTTCCCACTCCCTCATCCATAATCGTGCGGTGTTTCTTGTTAAACAAACCTTAAGAGAACAACCGCCATTTCTCAGATCACCATTTTCTTTTTGATTATTTTCTTGTTTCCAACTCAAAAAAAGAAAAAAAAAAGTAGAATAAATAATGGCGCGCCAAATCGTTGTTCTTGCTTTGGTCTTGATTGCCCTTGTCGGGTTGGTTTCCGCTGCCAACGATGCTCCTAAAAGCAGTGGTTCTGCTACTGCACCCTCCGCCGGAGCCGAGGCAGCCGCCGAGGTACCCGTAAATGATGACGACACCATTGGCAACACTGATGAAGCAGAGGCACCGTCAACTGCTACTGCTGCTAGTGATGACGCTGTTGAAGGACCTATTGGCAGTGAGGAAGCAGCTAAAAGTGCTGTTCCTGCTGCTCATCCTCCTACCGGTGGTGCAACCACCCTCGGTGTCTCTTCCATCGCTGCTGGCGCTGCTGCCATTGCTGGCTACTTCGTCTTCTAAACTAAGTTTCGCTCAATGCTAGCAGCCAGCTTTTCTAGTTTGGTCTAGGAAAAGCTGTCTTATATATACATATATATATATATCAATTATTATAATTTGCTCCTTTTACTTCATCTCTTTGTACGGTAAATTTGAGGTTTGCCGCACAAGGACGCTGGTGGATTTGCTTATGAATAAAGAAAAAGAAATGGGGATATTACAAATATATATATATATATATAAAGAAATGAAAGTGCATTTTTAAGGAGATTTTTCCCATATAAATTGCTTTTTAATTTGTCCATTACATGTAAAGTGAAGTATTCCTTTTAGTTTATCCATAAATAAAATCATAATCCCATCCCATATATGTAAAGTATTTTACTAAAGGTATGATCATAAATATTGATGTGAAAAATCCTTGAGTAATAATATTTTATAATTTTCTATACTTGATGTAATGATAGCTTATATATTAATACACTATTAGTAAAATTCAAATAAGATTATTTTATTAAAAATAAAATTATTTGCATTTAACTTCTATGATTTTTAATCGCTAATCCTTACAAAGCATCATTTCAATGCCTGAATCGTACAAAATTTCTTGAATCACTCTAGTTAGCTGCTCCGAATTGGGCTACTCACTTGACTCCATAGCATCCAATAGCAATCAATTTTTAGCTAAAAAAAAAAACTTAATTGCAAAAGTAGGTAGTGCCCATTGGCCAACTGCCTCAGGGACTGCAGGTGGGAAACCATGGGGCATTGTACTGATTTCAGTCATATCCCAGAATCAACACAGGCAAAGACCACTTTCCAAGTTCATAGGGCAGTCATTAGTGAGGTGCTTTTTTAGAATTGCAACATAATAATGCATCCATTATCAACAATCAATCATATGCAAAACAATAACATGAGCAAAAAAAAAAAACTTTCAGCAAGATTGTGGGTTTTCCTGTATCCAAATCCACAGCACATCAAAATTTGGAGTGCCGATTATCAAATCAAAAATCCCAACGATGATGATGATGATATATATATATATATATATACACGCATATATATACGACTCATAGGACAATCTGGATTATGAAATCTTTGGCCATCCGTGCAATCCAAATGTAGTGAAAGCTAGTTATAATAGAAATACAACCACCTTATGGAAACAAAAAATTAAAAAAAATGTAGAAACTTGCACCAAATCACTAAGGATAGTTCTCCTATAAGTTCTTCTATCATGTTTTCTCCCCCCAAAATCGTACATAATCGAAAACTCAATTTCTCACGATAATAACACACGATGCAATAACTTACATGAAAAGAAACCAT
>JAQSVH010000001.1:5038484-5048843 GCA_029448705.1 Adansonia digitata | reverse complement strand
TTGAGAATTATGGTTACTAGAATGATTTCAAAGGGAGTTATAATAATCTATTTAAGAGTCAAAGTATCAAATTACCAGAAGATTTAAAACAAAATTTTGGATCACTATTTATAATTCCACCAAAAAATATTAGAAAAGAGAGTGGAAAGTTTAGTTACATGAAAGTTTTCACAAAATATGAGTTAATGGAAGAAAAAGGTTACCATGAATTAAAACTTGTCAAGGGTGAATTTTAAGTGACATTTAGTAAAGGCTGATCACATTAAAGTGCACTTAGCTTAGGAAAGAAAAACAAAAAAGAAGCGCATTTAGAGTGCATCACGTGCTCAAAGGAAAAAGGAAGCACTTGCATTTTCATGGATAGATTAGGAGAAAGACTTATTAACAATCTCTTTTATGAATTTTCTATCCATGCTTGTCAAGACATTCAAATCAACTGCTCTTCATGTAATGATACTGTTGGATTTTATGTGGCTCACATGATAATTAAATAGACTGAGATAAATATTTTAATTAATATTGAGGTGATATTATCTAGTAAATCCTATTCATATTAGCTATTATAGTGGTAAAAATTAAACTTAACTTCAATTACTAATTAGAATATAGATTCTTTGATGATAGAATACAACTTTAATTAATCTTTTAGTATAAGTTCCTAGTCTAGTCTATATAAATTGCCTATGCACTATCATAAGGTAATTATTAAAAAAAAATAGACTAAGAAAATTTATACAAAGTATTTATTTTCGTACACTTAAAACAAAGTCGTGTTCTTGATTAACAATAGTCAAAGATACGTTCTTAAATTAATTCTCACAGGCACGCCTTGACTAGCTATTCCAAATTATCATGCAGTGGCTGCAAAATTACACTCCTAACAAGTTGTGCTAAGCTGCATTTCCAACACGCTCTACTAAGCTGTGCTGGCAACAAGTTGTGCCAATGCTGCGCTGCCAGCAGGTTATGCCAAGCTGCGCTGCCAACAAGCTTTGCCAAACTGTATCGCCAGCAAGCTATGCCCAGCTATGCTGTCAATACTTTGTGAAGCACCTGGCACCAATATATGTTAGTAACCAGAAACAAACATATACGGAAGATAAGCTTGCCAAGTACCATAACGAATACATCTTAGCAAACAAATAGAGCAAATATACGTAGTTTTATGCTGGTTAAAGTACTACAAGCCTAATTTATAATTCGTTAGAGATGCAAGCAATGGAAAATCCCGTTTATGGATAAGCAACAGGCTTAAAATGTTTAATTATTGTACCCAAAGTTGCTTTCGACTGCATACATTTTGGAATTCTATTAAGCATGAGATGTAACCCTTAAATCAAGGTAATATATTATGCAATGATTTTACTGCAATAAGTTTTATCAGTGTTTTTGCCAATTGCATTGACATATTTAGCTAATAAATTAGTTTTCATGTGATTTATACGAAAATCCGCAACATTAAAAAGGAAAAAAGTTGAGTGTTTAGTGAATGAAGGATGTTTTAGCAGATTGTATTTTGATTTGATTCTCATTTCGGTCACGTATGCATCACCTGCACAACGAATTTGTTGGACAAGAACTGCGTATCAGAAAAAAACAATACCTTCCGAGTTGTATCTCACTACAGGAGAACAGACCTTTCGCCATTTTTTTTTCTAATAGTTTTAGCGGCATTTGTTTATAGTTTGAGTCATTTTAACAGAAGATATAAACAATCGATCAAATTCTTCTGTTTCTTGCTAAGAATTCAGCTTTGGTGAAAGGCGATATGCTTTAGGTTACTTTGATTCTGACAGCAAACGTATTGCCACCGATGTCTTGACCAACTCCTAGGGCATATCCACGTCACATTGTATATTTTATCATGCAACACAAACCAGAAGATGAAGTCTAGTCTGCATATGATTCCCAGGTTGGCCAAACTACAAAAGATAAATTCCATTGAAAAAGCTATATTGTGGGGGGCCGGGGGGTGGGGGGGAATATAAGCATCCAAACAAAGAAATATATATTTGAAATTAGTCTGCCTTCTCACAAGGGTATCGTTCTCTTTTACAAGTACTCTATTATTACATGGACTTGGTATTGGCTGTCTGTGTGGAGGTATCTTTATTTAGAACTTTAGACTATGATGTTGGTTAAGGATCCAAAAGTTAGCTATACACATAGATATGTCTTGTAACACTGTTTAAAATAAAATTATATAATCGGAAAGAATGTAATACCATATAAATAAATATGTTTATTTATTTTGATATTTATTTATATAAATTCACATTTAAACATGTTTTCTTTGATCCAATTAATTTTTTTATATCATTGTATTCATATTCAAATATAACGATACTTTTTAAATTAATTTCCTTTGCTAGAATTACTCATTTTTCAATAGTTGTAATTTCAGCTAGGACACTAATATTAGCTAGTACACTTCTGTTTATTTCACTAATCTAATCTCTTATTACAACCAAACAATTCAAAAGATTAACGGTGTTGTTCAAGAAAAATTTAGCATCAAGATACAAAGATTAAAAGAAGAAAGTCGATTAAAAATAAAAGAGAATGGATATATAGATCAAACCACAAAAACAATAGACCACACTATTATTTCTCCTTCTCCTCTAATTGCACTAGTCATTAAGGTTCATGTGTACTTTATGATGAAATGCCGAACACATAGTTTACATCATATCCTACCAGAAAAAAAAGAAAAATCAAATGCGAATCTGGCAACCACTATTAAATAGTTGAGATTACAATGATACATAGGTGCAAATTTTAATATTTTGTGATAAAATCATTACTCCTTTATTTTAGTTAATATGTCTTTTTTTTTTTTAATACCTAGTATCAATACAATTTCTTATTTCAAGGTGAAATACCTAGAAAAAAGGAAAAATCGTGGTCGAGACGGTTATAATAGCAAGAGTCATTGGAATTTTTGTTTTATATATTGGAAGAATCCGTTTTGTTATTAATAGATTAGAAAAGAATAATTAAAAGAAAGAATTAATTATTCATCAAAATTTCTTTTATTCAATGATCAGAATTTAAGACTAGATTTAGAGTTTATGATTTAGAGCGTGATATTGCTAGTCCCTGATGAAAGAAAATAGAATAGAGGACAAATCGGCACGGAGGGAAGAACTAAAAGAGAAACAAAGAAGGAATCTGGGGGGGGGGGGGGAAATGGATAATGGTAAAGGAGACGAGCAGGTGAGATTAACAAGGAACTCTACCTTAAGCTAAGCGGCTAAGGTTAACGAGAGGAAGGGTGAAACACACTAACCAGGTAACAAAAGGCGACAGGAAATTTTTGTTACTTAATGCCAGCTAGGTCTTGGTTAATAGGTAATTAAAAATAGATTCATATTTGATGAGATAGTATATAAATCTATATATAATTGATGAATTAAATCATTTAATCACATTGAAAATAATATTATCTGTATTTATTTTTTTAAAATATTTTATTAAAATAATATTATTTGATTCACTGACATATTATCTACGATTAACAAGTAACGAAAACATGTTCCTTGTTTGTCAAATGGTATCCGAAATCAAAGATTCTCACATTAAACATGCTCTTCAATGCCAAAAAAAGAAAAAATGTGTTGAATTATGATCAGAATAATAAGGCAAACAGATAAGGATTTCTTGTTTTGGATCATTTGTCAGTGTTGCAGAAGTCCTTAAAAGAAAAACCCAAAAAACTATTAGAGAACCTTTCTAGTCGAGAATTCTCGAAACCAACAATCCTTGCAGGAACAAAATATGGGCACAACTGCCGACTTTAAATTCAAAACATGATAAACTCTCACTCCATTTGGCATTAAGAAAAAGAAGATTAAACAAGTATCGCACAAAGTGTCCAATCACCTGAAAACAGACAGAAAAAAATGGGGTAAACTTGTAATGATATAAATTCACTTACAAACGATCAAAATCAAGGGAACGAAAATTGAAGCGGTTATGGCGACCAAAGGTGGTGGTGGCTTGTTTCGATATGCTGATGGGATAGATAAACTGTTGTTGTTTTTCGGAACTTTAGGTAGCATTGGAGATGGGATGATGTCCCCTGTTAACATGTACATACTAAGCGGTGCGCTAAATGATTATGGAGCTTCTGATCAGTCTTTCTCCAATGAAATAGCGGACAAGGTCTGGCAGTTATAGCTAACTTAGTACTAATCTCAATGCTTCTTTTTTTTAAACAAAAGATGATTTCGTTGATTACTCATTTAAAGAAACTGCAGAGTGGAAGATAGAACTAATCTGATATTGGAAGACCATATTTTGCTGCATGCATGTGGTCTGCCTCATTGACTTCTCGCTTTATTTGCCGAACCTTACGTGGATTTTGAATAAATGTCAGATGTAAATATGTGTCTAATAGAAGTAACTTAATTTTTTAAACGTTTTTTCATATATTTCGTAGGATTAGATCCCTATAGTGATGTGCGAATATATATCGGATACAAATGTTTTAGGAAAAAATGAAGAGTTTGGTTAACATGATGCTTAACTACGCATTCATGAATCCTTGCATGGTGTTCCTGCCATCTACTACTATTCCTACTGCTTTTTTTTTTTACTACTAGTTCATCATTCCTTGCACTTCAAAAGAACCCATGGAATCATGATTATCACCCAGTCAGGCCAGGATTATCAACCAATCTTATGAAACTGCTTAAAGTTAAAATAACTAGTAACTCGGGCAAATCGAAACGAAAGCATAGACATTTTTATGCGGATTAAGTTTTGACATCTTTGGGTTAGGAACATCTTAGCAGAATCTTAAATCTTAAATTGCTTGATAAATTGCTAACAAGCTTCCTCGTCCTATTTACAGTATGCACTTAGGCTACTTTATTCTGCAATTGGAGTGGGAATATCTGCTTTCATCGGTAAGTGTCAATGTGATTTTCACTTGTATGCTCTAATTTATTCACTGATTCATCTAGCAAATTGAAATAAACACCTAAAGATAATCTTGCTTTTGACCACTTAATGATTGACACCCCCTCAAGTACTCATCATAAGGTGCCATTCTCTATTTAAATCCGTATTTCTTACTTTCCCTTTAAGGTTGATTGAGAAGTTAAATAAAAGTTTCGTTTAACTGCTTATGTTAAAATTCCAGAAGGAGTCTGTTGGACAAGAAGTGCAGAGAGGCAGGCATCTCGCATGAGAATTGAATACCTGAGATCAGTTCTCAGGCAAGAAGTTGGCTTCTTCGAGGATCAAACAGCCTCTTCGTCTACATTCCAGGTCATCTCTACCGTCACTTCTGATGCCCATGCGATCCAGGATACCATAGCCGACAAGGTTATCAATTGCCTTCTCTGCCGTTTCTTTTTCTCCATCTTGACAAGTAGATGTTTTAGTCTCATAAATAGTTGGTGGATTCTATTAATTCAGATACCAAACTGCCTGGCTCACCTGACATCATTCATCTTAAGCCTTCTGGTTGCCTTCAAACTTTCCTGGCGACTAACACTGGCTGCTTTGCCATTCGCACTAATGTTCGTAATCCCAGGACTCGGATTTGGTAAGGTACTTATGAACATAGGAGCAGAGATGAAGGCTGCTTCTGGTAATGCAGGTGGAATTGCAGAACAAGCAATCTCCTCGATCAGAACAGTTTATTCATATGTTGCTGAGCACCAAACGCTGGACAAGTTCAGCAATGCTCTTGAAAAAAGTATGGAGCTAGGGATGAAGCAGGGTTTCGTGAAAGGGTTGCTGATTGGAAGCATGGGAATGATTTATGCGGCATGGGCTTTTCAAGCTTGGGTAGGTGGAGTTCTTGTGACTGAAAAAGGAGAAAGCGGCGGCGCTATCTTAGTGGCAGGGATCTGTATCATCTTGGGAGGACTGTGAGTTACATTCCACAATATTGTCCTTTTTTCATAGGCTTCACTTACCTTGTATGTATTATGTGACTACTAACAGCTTCGATGTTTGAACTCTCAGGGCTGTTATGAGTGCACTTCCAAATCTCTCTTCCATCGCAGTGGCAAGACATGCTGCCTCGAAAATGTTAGAGATGATTGATCGCAATCCAAATATACAGTACGAAAACGAAAAGAAAAAATTCCTATCACATGTAAGAGGGGAAGTTGAATTCAAAGATGTAGACTTTAGTTATCCGTCAAGGCCTGATACCGTTGTTCTCCATAGATTCAATCTTAAAGTGCAAGCCGGAAAGATGGTAGGTCTCGTGGGAGGTAGCGGTTCTGGCAAGTCTACAGCCATTTCTTTGCTTGAAAGATTTTATGCCCCTACCAATGGAGATATTCTCCTCGATGGACACAAAATAAAGAAGCTTCAGCTTAAATGGTTGCGCTTGCAAATGGGACTGGTTAATCAAGAGCCAATCCTCTTCGCAACATCCGTAAAAGAAAACATTCTTTTTGGTAAGGAGGGAGCATCAATGGAGCTTGTTATTAGGGCAGCAAAAGATGCAAATGCACATGACTTCATTGTGAAGTTGCCCAACGGATATGAAACTCTAGTAAGTCCTAGTATCCACTAATTGACATATATAAGTTCAGAAGTTATTTGTTTTGCTGAATTAATAGTTACTACTATTGCGAGTCAGGTAGGACAATTTGGGGTTCAGTTGTCAGGAGGGCAAAAGCAAAGGGTCGCCATAGCAAGGGCTTTGATCCGAGATCCAAAGATCCTTCTTCTTGATGAAGCAACGAGTGCATTGGATGCACAATCTGAAAAGATAGTACAGGAAGCCTTGGATCATGCCTCCCAAGGAAGGACTACAATTATCGTTGCGCATCGCCTTTCCACAATACGTAAAGCAGACTTGATAGCAGTTCTCCAATCAGGAAGAGTTATTGAATCGGGTTCACACGATAAACTTATCCAAATGAACAATGGAGTCGGTGGCGCCTACAAGAAAATGGTGGAGTTGCAGCAAACAGCAATGCAAAATGAAGCATCCAATGGTTTCTATAATCTAAAAGAAGGTAGAAGCAACCTCAAGAGTGGAACTCCGCAGACTCCGGTAAGTGTAAGATCAAGCTATCACAGCAGCCCCGCACATCCTCTTAGCCCAGCATATCCTTTCAGCCCAGCATTTTCCATCACCGTGGCAAGCTCTGTCGGAATGCATTCCTTTGAAAACCAACATGACAAGAACATAAAGAATTCTTCTCACCCTGCCCTCTCTGGATGGCGTTTGCTCCAGATGAATGCACCTGAGTGGAAGAGAACCTTACTGGGGTGTTTCGGAGCTGTTAGCACCGGAGCAATCCAACCTGTCTATGCCTATTGCTTAGGAACAATTGCCTCCGTTTACTTTCTAAAAGATAGTTCCAAGCTCAAATCAGAAATCAGACTTTACAGCTTGATTTTCTTAGGATTGGCAGTTCTAAGTTTCATTGCTAATCTCCTGCAACATTACAATTTTGCAATCATGGGGGAACGGCTAGTCAAAAGGGTTCGAGAAAAAACATTTGCGAAAGTGCTAACCTTTGAGATCGGGTGGTTTGATCAAGATGAAAACTCAAGTGCAGCCATTTGTGCTCGGTTATCTAGCGAAGCCAGCTCATTTCGCTCATTTATTGCGGATCGAATGTCATTACTAGTTCAGGTTTTCTTCAGTGCTTCCCTAGCCTTTTTGTTTTCATTGATTGTTACATGGAGGATAGCCATTGTTATGATTGCCTTTCAGCCATTACTTATCGGGAGCTTCTATTCCAGAAGTGTTCTAATGAAAAGTATGTCAGAAAAGGCTCAAAAAGCACAACATGAGGGAAGCCAGTTAGCAAGCGAAGCCATAGTTAACCACAGCACTATCACTGCATTTTCCTCTCAGAAAAGGATACTGCATCTCTTTATAGCAACAATGAAAGGGCCCCGACAGCAGAGCATCAAACAAGGATACATTTCTGGTTTTGGTCTTTTTAGCTCCCAATTTCTGACAACAGCGTCCATAGCACTAACCTTCTGGTATGGGGGAAGGCTAATAAATCAAGGGCTAGTGACTCCAAAGCATCTCTTCCAAGCATTCTTCATATTGATGAGCACTGGTAAAAACATTGCAGATATAGGAAGCATGACTTCGGATTTAGCTAAAGGTGGCGGTGCCATAAGAAGACTATTTGCAATTCTGGATAGGAGGAGTGAGATTGAACCCGAAGATCGTAAAGGAATTGAAGTAGACGAAACTAATAAAGGGGAGATTGAATTGAAGGATGTATTCTTTTCTTACCCAGCAAGGCCTAGCCAAATGATCTTTAGAGGCCTGAGTCTCAAAATCGAAGCAGGCAAAACAATGGCTCTTGTAGGACAGAGTGGATCGGGGAAATCCACTATTATTGGGTTGATCGAAAGATTTTATGACCCGCAAAGTGGATCCGTATTCATAGATGGATACGATATCAAGAGCTACAACTTGAGAAATTTGAGGTCACATATTGCATTAGTGAGTCAGGAGCCCACTCTTTTTGCAGGCACTATCCGACAGAATATTGCGTACGGCAAAGGGGAAGTTACCGAAGCTGAAGTAAGGAAGGCTGCAGTCCTAGCCAATGCTCATGAATTTATAAGGTGTTCACTATTTAGATTTCAACATGAAACAAACTAAATAACTGTGTTATTTCATTGCTTTTAAAAAAATATTTATTTATTTAATTCAGTTCTATCAAAGATGGATATGACACTTATTGTGGTGAACGAGGAGTTCAGCTATCAGGAGGCCAGAAGCAAAGGATTGCATTGGCTCGAGCCATACTAAAGAACCCAAAGATCCTTCTCCTAGATGAGGCAACCAGTGCCCTCGACAGTGTGTCAGAGAGCCTCGTCCAACAAGCATTAGACAAGATGACGATTAGAAGAACTTGTGTGGTGGTGGCTCATCGATTATCCACCATACAAAAGGCGGATTCAATAGCTGTGATAAAGAATGGGAAGGTAGTTGAACAAGGATCACATTCTAGTCTCCTAGCGATTGGTCGGGCTGGGGCTTACTACTCTTTAATCAAGCTACAAAGTGGCCAATCTCCTTATCGATGAGCCCATCGCAGAAGTGGTCCAACTAGAGAAACCTTATGGGAACAATTTTTTTTTTTGAGGTGTCTTTTAATTAAGAATGAAACAGGGTTTAACATGCAAGGCATGGTTGTTGAAAGTTGATAAATTGTCAGTTAATATGAGAAAATCATTTTATTTTTGTTAAAAACCCAAATTCAAGGTGATGTAACATCTCTACATTAAAAGAAATAAATCCAAAATAATTCAATATCCAGAAAAGCGAAGAAAATGGCTTTGAATTCATAAAAGGAGCTAGCAGTCTAGCAGCCATCAAGTGTAGAGTGGAACACTACTATTAACAAACAAAACCAGACATACAATTAAAACTCTGGAGACTAGAATAGAGGAAGTATCGGCCGTCAAAGTACAAGTTGCTTTGGCTAACTCGAGAATCAATGGTTCAAATATAATTAAAATTTAATTAATTTATACAAGCGTAAACACGAGATTTATGGACCAATAGCATCTCTAAATTCCAATTGTGTTGTCCGTTAATGTGGTGCTGATGGCCCAAGTCACTGATATCGAATTTCCTATTATCCGAGGACGTGATTGGGGTCGTTTAAACCGGATCTTGCCGCCTCAAGTAAAGTTCACATTTGACAATTACTCAATTATAAGTATAATACTCTTATTCTTATTGGACAATTAATGGAAATTCGAACATACAATAATGGTGGAGTCAAGTATGATAGATGGAACAATCAAACATATTAAATTAGTAAAAAGTGTAGCGAAAGCTGAAATGCACTTTTGCCTCCAAAGTAAAAGTCAATTACACAATTTAAGCACTTTTAGCTTCAAAACAAATCAAATGTCGTCATGCATGAGGGAATAACATTGACAAATAACCCATGCGATTTCAACTTTTCAACAGTCCACCTTAACCTTAACCTTTAATTTTATATTAGTTTATAAATATAATTTTAATATAACTATCAAGACCAAACTTTATTACCCATGGTTTCCTTTTCCAAACTACATGGATAAAATAATTTTATTTATTCTTAAATTTTTGATAAAATTTTATTTTTTTACATATTTTTTTATGATAATATTTAATATTTATAAATATTTAATTATATATTTTTTGTCGTACCTTTTAAACGTATTATATTTCTGTCAATTCAAAATTTTATAACTCAAAAAGTTTTTTTCTGGAAGAATGATGACTTACAGAGGCTTCGTTTTTACCTTCGTACAGTCACTTGCTTCAGTTGTACTGAAAATTGTTCTGCACATTTGGTTAGAAGTCAAACCTAAGACGTTGGCGCAAAGAAGAAAGAGATGGCCTACTATTTC
>JAQSVH010000001.1:4972482-4986427 GCA_029448705.1 Adansonia digitata | reverse complement strand
ACATAATCTTGTAAATGGCATCAGTGATACCATGCTTAGAGGTTAGAGGTATCATTGCGAAACTTCTCTTTTCTAAATAATTTTTCAACACAATGAACATTCCTAATTTACCTTCTGCAATTAAAAATGTGAAGGTACAAAAATGATGATGGTTAGAAGTGTGATGTTAGGAGCTGATCAAGCTTACTGATGTCAGAAAACCTGTATAATTGCAGTTATCATTGAATAGGTAATAGATCAAAGATGTTGGAACCTTTTTTTTTTTTTTTTTCTAATAGAAAAGAGAAGGGTATGGAAAATGGGAGGGGCATGGTTAAACCATACCTGCGGGGGAACTGACAGTAGTCTAGATGAGAAAGTCCCACAGACACCCTCTCAAGTTGAGTTGGATACACATTTTGATCCCTGCCCCACCAAGTGTGAAAGTGGGGACTCGAAAGTTGGATCTTAGCAGTGATTTGAACATCATTTCTACAATAAAACGAAATGGGGGTGTTAAGTAATCCTAAGTGAGGATCGCATATGTGCTTGTAAATTGTATTTTGTTACCATAAGACTTTGGCTTCCCCTTCAGCGAAGGTTGTCTTTTATTTTTCTTTTAATTTTTTTTTCCTTGAGCTAATGCATATAAGTTACAGAATTAAATCTAATGTAGAAATTTTATTCGAAAAATGCAGGTAGTTCCAGAAGGCGAGGAGCCAGAGCAGTTCCTTAACCTTTTCAACTGTTTTATCATTCCAGAAGGCTGAAACAACCAGGGCTACCATGACTGAAAGGGGCTTGAACCATGATGTGGGGGTTCTTTGAAGATGTTGGTAAATGATCTTTTTTCTAGCACCCTCATATGAATTTAAGAAAAGGATCAATTGTTGCAAGCTCAGTAAAAAGTGAGTTGGCATCCCAAGTAGTTGCAAAGTGATTTCTATAGGCTTGGGTGATGTACCATTGACCGCATGATCTAAAGCTGATGTTTAACAAAAAACACGTACAGAAATTAAAGACCCTGCTGTACACTAATAGGAATTGGAAATAAATACTCAAACTGTAATAAGTAGTTCTGAGATCATATCTTTCTACGTTCTCCGGTTGCCCGTTGACTCATCCAGCAGCAGAATTGTTGCCTTGTTTGTATAGGAACATATTTCAACCCAAGCCATCAGTTTTTGCATCATCTGCCAAAATCGAACTAAATTGAGGTGATTGTTCAATAATTTAATGAATGATAATTGAATATAAGTTTCAACTTTCAAGTGTTACCAAGCATTTTGCTCCTCGTGGGTGAGCATCCCTTCCCTTCCAACTCTTCAAAGTCAAGCTCGGATGGAGGAGTTTCCTCAATAATCCAGTTGTCAATCTTGTCAAATCTCATCTCAATTTTTCACCTCTTTTTTTTTTTCATTTATATTAATTTTTTATCAATTCAACCGATTTTATATTAATTCAAAAAGTCTAACAGTTTTATACTAAAAAATTACCAATTTGATGACATGTACTGTGGACTGGATAAATGGATCACTAGCTCTTGATTCAATCCGTTTGATGGGTCCATCCAATTCAGTTTTTCAAAGCTGCCTGACAGTCTGATCTGATTTTGCTCGCATTGGTCGAAGAAACCGGCTATCTCCACCGAAAATTTCTCCCTCATTGAATTAAATTTGGAAAAATGATTAAAACTCCACTATAGTAAAACAAATGAAACCAACGTATTTGCATTCTACACAAAGACCGAAAAACATTAATGTTCGATGAAACTTGAAACATTTGCTTACATAATGAAAAGCAAAAAGCCAGAACAAAATTGCTTCACTATCATCTTTAAAAGGTTCAAAAACATTAAGGAACTATACTTTAACCGATTGGTGTTTCTATTTCCTCAGATCCCATTTTGTGCTCTTAAGAAAGCCATTGTTGGGCCAAGCGCACTGCGTCGCAGGGCCCTATAAGACCAGGGGCTCTTACCTGAACTATCTGCTCCACTCCAACCATCCTCTTTCGAGAGCTCTGCCTTCTTCGCACTCAAAGCCTCGTTAATTTCTTCCCAGGGATTTACCACACCATTAGCTATCAAAAAAACATGAAACATAAAGTGAGTGGTCAATTACATAACCGGACATTTTAACACACTGAGCATTATTCATACCTTGTGCAGGAGGAGCGGCTGAGACGATGGCTGCTTCATTGCTATCATGTGGTTGTGGACTTGTTAAAACATCTTGATCTCGTGCACAATTTTCATTGCTGTCATCAGCACTTGCTATCACGGCATTTGAGTTGCCATGCTTGACGAAGCGGACATCAACTAGAGAGGAATAATCTATCTGAAAAAATTAAAAAAAAAAAAAAAGGGTCTTCCCTTGTTAGCTCTCTGCTCTCTGCACTCCAGAAGAAAGCATCAACGCAACAAGAATAAAACAGCAGCTGGAAATCAGCCCTGGCATGCAAATTTTATGATGGACATGAATTACAGATATGTAGGTCCTAAGATGCCATAGTTCTATTCATAATTCTCAACTATAATTAAAGACATTCCTGATACTGTAACCTTGGATAACTATTAGGTAGGCCATCACTATGTCTAGTTCCATATAACATGGTTCAGAAAATAGTTTAACCTTCTACGAGAGTTTGACTCATCAAAATGTTCATTCAACATGCACGATTTCCAAAATCATAACTATAATGTGCGAGAGAAGAACATGTAGTACAAATAGATGGCGATGGATAAGCTGAATAATGACTACCTACTCCACAGGCTTCAATATCTAAGTTGTCAAAACAACAGACGACACAGAAAAACAGAGGAATCCCTGATCAAATGAAGAAATATAATTCCAGTTTATATACCTCTAATGACCCATCTTCTCCATAAAGAGATGGTAGTTCAGAAGCCTCCTGATCTATCTTCTTCTCAGAAGCATTAGGATATCCTGGCACTGGTGTCAATGTAATCCTGTTGGATTCAGAGTCATAATGTGATATTTTTCCAACCTATAGGCAAAAGAATTAGGTAAATACAAAACTCAATTTCAATAAAATTAGGAACTGTAAAACAACTAAAAATTTAGAAAGAGAAGTACTCGGAAAGAGCAAAGCTCAGGGGTCCAAGATGATGATAACTCAACTAGACGATATGCAACTAAATCTCCCTCCTGCATTATATTAAAAAAACACTAAAGCTTCTATCTCTGACAAATATTAATAGGAAACAAATACATAATATGATAACACAATACACTTTAACAAAATATTAATAGTTGTTTCAGTCCTCTAAAAGAAGATTAAGAATATAAAGACATAATGCCACCTTTCTCACAGAAAACAAAATTCGCCTCGTGGAAAGAATTGGGATAACTGAGAGAGAGAGAGAGAGAGGAACCTTAGGCGAGCTAGAATACGACATAAGCTTGTCAAAGTCCATGTCATCAGTTACAGTGGCATTTTCGTCAACATCAACCATTTCAGAACTCACTTGGCTGAAACTCTTATCATTCCTTTTCTGAAAAGGAGTTTTCTCCATACCCCATTTTTGACCCTTCTTCTTGCTGGTTATTCCATTCCATTGAAAGGTTTTCTGACCCAACAAAAAATTTGACATCAATGAAAACATAGCAGCCATCTGAATAAGAAACCATGCTGGAAACTGTTAATGCAACTACAAACTGATGGAGTGCATTGAGCAATATCTAAAATGATGATCATAATAGCAATAATACACTATTAGGAAAAAGAAAAGTATGCTAAATTAGCTTTATTTTCCTCTTTTCCAAGTAAACTGTGAACCTGAAAAGAAAGGAAAATAAGTCATACAGAAAAGATAATATGATATAACCAAAACAACACCTTCACCCGCAAACCCCCCCCCCCAACTTCTCCTTTCAAGATAAAATCACCACTTAATGGAGATAATCACTTTGCCCGCCCTCTAGGCAGTCCACCCCCTCAAACTAAAATGTCAAAAAACATGGAGCCATAGCGAAGTTTACAAACTCCATAAAATTATTAGCAGAACATACCACTGAAATTTGACTTTGTTGGACAGCTACCTCTGCATCTTCTGGAAGACAAGAACACATGTCAGACACATCATAAACCATTTCTCAACCTTTATGTTGCAATTCTAGATTATGAACCTCTAATATCACCCAGCTAAGCGTCAAGAACCATAAAGAGACAGAAACAAGACCTTTTTCAAGGGGCTCAAAGCGAATATGTCCTGGCCTTACTACTATTGGCACCACGTTATCCTCGACATCATTATTGCTAATTGGTTGTAGATGTTCTTCTGAAAATTTGAGGTTATCTTTTGCAGGTGATTTCTGATTATCTTTTGCGGGTGATTGCCGATTATCTTTTCCATGCAGCTGTTTTGATAGCAGCTGCAAATCAAATCAAACATAATTATCATCAAAGTTGACGCATGATTTTCTTTTTTCTAAAGGAATAAGGGTAAGGACAAACAAACCATACACATGCTTTATTAGTTTAAAATATTATGGCTTAGAACACAGTGTAAGAAATATTGCACACAAATGGCTGCATGCATTCATATATTAAAATATGTAAGCTGTAACCTTTAATCTTCATCTTACCATAAACAGAGACATATCACGCCAACTCTCAATTACATCATTGTATAATATGTTTATTAAGTATATAAAGGCAAAAAAAAAGTGCATCTATTACTCTATCATCTATGGTAAACAAGAAAAATGCTGAATTGTCAACTTTAATAATTTATGTGTGAGCATTATTTCTTAACTGCTAGAACTGCTAGCCTGAAGACCAAAAATCTTGACCTTAAAAGCCCAAAATAACTTAAAAATATTTCTAAAGACTGAATTACCCTTTCCTTTTCAATTTTGGCCTGCTCCCTCAACCATCGCCTTTTAGCCTTTTTACGTCGTGCACTTCTGCTAGGGAGCTGGATGGTAAGATATTAAACAGAAGGCCTGGTGATGTTAGAATTAGAATATGGATAAAGCAATAACCCAGCAAGATCAGTCGACAAAACTGAAAATTTATGATATTATCAAGCAATTAAGAAAGTAAAATTCTAAATTCCATGCCAGGAACATTAACCATCTACACCTAACAATATTATATGACATGGATATGCGCATTAGGTAGCTGCATGGGCTTGTGCTTTGGATGACACTGACTATTCCTGCATGCAACACAACTTCATAAACCAATTTTGTAAAGGATATGATACCATCTCAGACATTAATGATTCTTACTAGAAATTACTACTGCATTCAATTCAAAACAATACTGACAATAAAACCTTTTTAACTTCGGTAGTTTTCATAGATACATCAACACTCCCTTTGCCAATTTTTTGAAGCTGGGAGAACCTGTAAAATGGAAATGAGCAAATGAAGAAACACCCTTCCACAGGCCAATAAGAGAAGCAATGACAAGGAAAAAGACTTGGGTTAATCCACACACGAGCATTTTGCAGGAAAGGTGAATCAAAACCCTTGCAAATGAAGGATATAAAACTCCAGGCAATATTTTCAATCTCACTTCTTATAATACATCGAATCACCTACATTAGCAGGATAGAAATTACCTCCCCACATTGGTTTCATTATCACTACTTTCGTCAGTTTCAGGCCTGCTCGAATTCTCTGGTTCCCCCTGTACATCAACTGGCTTGTCCTTCTCAACAACCTTTTCTTTGGTGAGAACAATTTGCTTATGAGAGCTTTTGCTTTTCTTCGGAGAGACATCAACTCCATCATCTTGAGAAACCAGAGATTTTTCAGCACAAGCCAATTTACTTTTCTTCCGCCTGAATATTAATGCAATATACAATCCAAAATAAAGATAATAAGCAATTCTAGTGCAGGTATCTAACAAACCAAGTAAAAGAATAAGGTTTAATGAGATTGGAAGAAGACAGTTACCCAGAGCTTGAAAGTTTATCCCGTGCCTTTCGTTTCTTCAAAACAGTGTTTTCAATTGGCGTCCTTTCTACTTGTGCCCGATTCTCCAAAGACTCAAGTTCCTCTTCTTCCGGTTCACTTTCATATCCCCCAGTTTCCTTATCAAATTCCTCATTGGCTAGAAGCTTCATGCCGGTAGTCACAGGCGGTCGCTCGACCATTTCTAATTCTTCCAAAGAATTCAAACCATTATCTAACTTAATAATCTCAGTCGACTTCCCTCCTTTCTTCTTCACACTGTTTTCATAATGAACAAAATTAATTATACAAAACAAAGCACATACATTTTAAAAATGAAAATGATTTTGTTCATAAATAAACTAACCTGACAATATCTTTATCTTTGAAAATGCAAGTTGACTCGAAAGGTGGCAAAACAAAGCCATCCATCTGCAATGAAAAATTAACGGCCTAACAAAGCCAAAAAGAAAAAAAAAATTAGGGCTTGAAGAGTGAGAGAGAGATGGATACACTTACGGAGAGGATGAAGCCGTGGGGACAAGATTCTACGAGGTGGAAAATGCGGAGAAGATCGGAAGAAAGATCGAAGATGGTTCGATGTTGGGGTTTAAGGAGAAACCAGCTTCGCTTTAGGCCTTGTTTCTTTTGCGACTTGCTCAGAATGTCCCGATCCTCGAACACCAAACGGAGCCTTACCGTCTCCATTTGCGAATGACTGAGGAAATTTGCAAAAATGCAAAAAAAAAAAAAATCAAATGTGACCTTTGCTCTTTGGCCCCCTTCGTTTCCTAAAACCTATGCCGTAGTTTCATGGTTTTTCTACTGTGAGTTAGCGACTGTCTGAATATCGAGTCACGACTCATGAGTTGTCTGGGTCGGCTCTAAAAGTTTCTGCGGGGGTGGTTGGTCGGGATGTAAGCTGGGTCGTGGATTACTTTCCCTTTTCTCTTGGGCTACAGCCTAATATTTGAACTACGACCCATAAAGGAAAGGAACAGTATTTCACAAATTTAAGTCCAACAACTTAAATTCAACATGTCCAAGAGTGGAATTACACCATTCATGTGAATGAAGCTTCAAACAAAATTTTTATGAGTTTGAATTTAATATAGTTCGATTTAATATTTAATAATAAAATAATATTTTATTTAAATTTAATTATAAAATATATAAATATTAATATAAAAATAATATTATTATTATCAAATTTTTTATTTTTATTTTTGTTATGTTTTATTTAAAAATTTTTAAATAACTCTGATAAATTAATATGATAAATAAAATCTAGCATTATATAATAAATCAATATAATAAAATTTTAATTGTTTATTAATTTTATAAATGTCAAATAATTTTAAATGTTTCATTATATTAAATTTAAATGATACTTTTTCTTATGACAATTTTGTATTCAAACATATCTTATCACTTACAATAATCCCACTATTAATTTTCACGTTACTATTGTCTTCAATCTCCCTATCCATCAAAATACACCATTAGTTTTTAATTGAAATAAAGAGTCTATTACGTAAGAATGAATAAAATTACAATGAAATGAGACAGTTATAATAATAATTTTATTTCATAAAATATGATATTATAAAATTCAAATCTCAAATAATTTTTTATCTTACTTAAAGTTAAAATAATTTATTTAATAAATGAAACATTAAATGACAATTTCAAAATTTTATAAAATAAAATCATAATTAATTATTTTATAAAATAATTATTTAGTAAACTAAATAAACATATTATTATAATACATTAAATAAATTCATATAAAATACCTATTCCGTCGAAACAAATAGGCTGCAAATAGTTTTTTCTTTAACATGCGAGTCCTTTGAGTTTTCTGATCCTCTCCATATGCCGTTTAGTATGTTTGATTTTTGTGATTGTTAGTTTTAATAAATGTGAGAGGATGAAAATGCGCTTAATAAATGAAGGCATTTTTCGCAGACTTTTCAGATGTGGACTCTGTAACAACTTTCTTCTTGTCTCTCAGAGTCGCTTAGCACCACCAGTCGCGAAGTCCGAGTAGAAGAAGCGGAAGCACAGCTTTCGAAAGCTGGCTTACAGTCCAAAGCGAGCCATGGCTGAGCTGAGGCACTCGAGCAGCTCGCTCGGGAGCCGAGCCTCTTCTTCTCCAATGAAACGCGACGAGGACGCTTCCCCTCTTATCCGCGATCACATTCCTCAAGATGACGACGACGATCACCCTCGCCATTCTTTTCGAGATCGGGACCGTTCGTTTTTGTCGCAAATTCATTCCTTTTTCCCTTTCTTTAAGGATGATCCTAGGGTTTCTCAACACGGCTCCAGGATCTCGCTTCTCTTGCTCCTTTCTGTCGCCATTGCTGGATTTATCTCAATTTTCTCGATCTTTCATCGATTAGTAAGAAAGCATTCACTTTGTTGTTAAATAATTGAATTACACAGTACTTTTTTGGACACTCCCCCGCTTTTTTTGTAGCCTAGGAATTTCAGATTTTAAATGATTCTTTTTTTGGGATAGTAGTAATATTAATGCTTAGAAAAAAAAATTAATTGGAGTGAGCTAACAGGTTAAATGTAACTAAAATTTAGCTCATTGGAGTATTTTTTAATGGAAATTGTGAGGCCAACTTTTTTTCCTGGATTTGAATTTGTGTTACTAATGCTAATATCTCTGCTAACTTATTGTAGAATTCCCCGTATTTGTGTAAAAAAGATGGGATTGTTCTTCACTGTCCGCGTGTAAGTTTCTTACAGATATTGTTCCGATTGTTATTGCTTTTCTTTCTCACCAGAGTATTGGTGTCTTCTGCCATTTTTAAATATGCGTTTTATGCTTTCTAGGTTAAGGAGAATCCTTCACTTTGGGAGAATCCTTTCTCTGCAACTACTTCTTGGAAGCCTTGTGCTGAGCGCCGTGATGGTGGAATATCAGGTTTTCTGGGTTCCTTTACTATGTATTTGCTATCAGCCACATTTGTGAATTGCAGTAAAGATATTGTTTTTTACCTCTAAACGTGTGTCCTAGCTTGTGTGAGAAAAGCAGTTTAGCAGAAGATTATTATCATATGGCTTGGTTCTTCAATTTGTATATATACTATCAAGATTCGAGAGAGAAAAGTGCTAAGTTGTAGGTTATGGTCATAAAGGATTAGATCACTCCAAACTTGTAAAGACATTTTAACAATTGCACTCCTGATTTTTGTTGTCAAGTTGTTTCATTTTCTTGTTCATATCATCCCAGCTAAGGATAGTCACTATTTTAAACATTGTGCAGACCTTCCTCCAGAGAATGAAACGAGTGGTTATATATTTATTCATGCTGAGGGTGGTCTAAATCAGCAAAGAATTGCGGTATGGATTCTTTGCTTCTGGTTGCAACTTGATTGAGTGCTTTTCTTATCCTTGTTCCAGTTTTTATATTTCAAATGTATATTATAGAGTTGGAAGCAGGTCACAAGTCTTGTTGAACTGATTAGTTATAAAAGTAATAATACTTACTGTTGGCATTGCTGACGTGAAATTGAAAAAATAATAATAATAACAAAAGATCGTGCCTCACCTTGCAATTCTAAAGTGTTATGATCAATTATGTTGCCACCTTGATGACTGTCACTTGAAAACCTATGAATAGAGAGTCCAAGGGACTTCTTTTGGAGAACACATAAGTTCTTATGATACCAGTAATTGGTAGTGATTCCAAAGCAAAGATAATTTTAAGCACATAATTACCTAAAATGATACCTTTGCTGCTTAGTTCTGTCATGATTTCTTTAGGTTCTATTCTAGTTTTATCAGTTCCAAACACCTTTAATTGTCCTTAAAATGGAAAATTTGCTGAATAATTTTTGTTAATTCTACTGATTTGGTATCTTTAAGGGCCTGCAACAAACTTTTGAACTTATTGCGTATTCCATGCAGATATGTAATGCAGTGGCTGTGGCCAAAATTATGAATGCCACTCTTATCTTGCCAGTGCTGAAGCAGGACCAGATTTGGAAAGACCAAACGTGAGATATCTTGTCCTATAACCCCATGCATACTGTTGGTCTTGTGCACATAATTGCTCTAACCATTGTAACATAAGTTTTTATTTATGTGTAGATAAAAAATAATATATATATATATATATGGAGAGAGAGAGAGAGAGAGGTGACTGAGATTATAAGCTTTGCAGAAAGACTTGTTAAATATTATGCTATAGCTTCATAACCTTTAACACATACAAATTGTGTATAGTAGAAAGCTTAGTTTGGATTTTTTTTTTTGAACTACAGTGCCTTTGTGTGTCTCAGCTTTAATGATATTAAAGCTCCAACAGTGCTTAAAATCTACTAGGAATTATGTTGCATGTGTTAACAATGAAATTCTTATTAATGAATAATTAAAATGTCTGGGTGCATTGTAATTGCGTCTTATTCATGTTATTGAGGTTGGCTTATAACCAGATCAAGCTTTCAAGTTTCATATATAAGTAGCAATACCTCAAGATTAAATATATTCTTGCATTGAACTGGAATTTCAAGCTTTAAGCTAACTTTAGGATGGTGAAAATTCTGAGTTTCTCTTGCTATTGATTAATCACTTCATGTTGCATTGCATACTTTCCAACTCCAGAAAGCCAGAAACTCCAGTTCCTCCTTTTGTTTATAATATATTTGTAAAATTATGCACAGGAAATTTGAAGACATTTTTGACGTCGATCATTTCATTGACTACTTGAAGGATGATGTGGTAATTGTCCGTGACATACCTGAGTGGTTTACTGACAAATCAGAATTATTTACAAGTATAAGGTGATTTTTTTCTTGATTCTCTATGTCCCTCTGCTAGATTTGCGATTATAATTAGCGAGGTACAACTGCCAATTTAAAAGCTGGTTGCTTATATGGATTGCTTCAGTCGTTATGGCATCATGATTTTCCTTAATGTTGTGATGATGACTTTATTGTTGGCATGAAGCCCTCAGGGACACAAAAGCTAGAGTTGGGGGAGATGTGGGTCTTCTGTGGACTTTGAATGATTGGGACTTCTTTCGTAATGACTTTTAATAGACAACATACCAGAAATTTTCATTCCGTTCTTTTAGATTAACTGATAGATTACATTAATTGTTTATTTTTTAATTTTTAGTTTTGTGAAACGATGTCAACTTGTTGCCCATTGTCTTCAAAATGAAAATGTTAGAAAGTATGTTACTCATGCATCATTTTGTATATGTTAGAATCATCGCTGGAAGCCCTTCATCTAGCTATATGTGTATCATAGTTTATTTGGAGCTTGTGGCCATTCAACTGTACGCTTTATCGGGTAATGATGTTTCAGTAGTTCAAACAAGAAATGAGAATCCAAGAATTAATAAATCAACTTTATAGACGTTTATTCCAACTTTTCGCCAGTGGAATTGTTTTCATGGAGAGATTTTGAGATTTGTAACAGGCGGACAGTGAAGAACATTCCAAAATACGCACCAGCACAATTTTACATTGACAATGTGCTGCCTCGGATCAAAGAGAAGAAGATAATGGCCCTAAAACCTTTTGTTGATAGACTTGGGTAAGTCATGGATATTGTAGATATGTGTCATCATTACTTTCTTTTTTTTTTTTAAGATAAGAAACTTGGGCTTGGGTTGTTAATTCTCTTATAAAGATTTGTATTTCCTTTGCTATTTCTCTTGCATATTGGTTCAGGTATGATAATGTCCCCCCAGAAATCAACAGGCTAAGATGCAGGGTCAACTATCATGCTCTTAAATTTCTTCCAGAGATAGAGCAAATGGCAGATTTACTGATCTCAAGGATGAGGAACCGCACAGGAAGTACAAATCCTTACATGTATGTAATAATTTCAGTTATGACACTACTAATCTACTACATTTCTGCTATTCTAATCCCGGATTAACTGGCAGTTCATTTCATTCAGGGCTTTACATCTTAGGTTTGAGAAAGGGATGGTGGGCCTATCTTTCTGCGATTTTGTAGGGACTAGGGAGGAGAAAGCTAATATGGCAGTATACAGACAAAAAGAATGGCCTCGACGGTATAAGGTGATTGAGAACAACTTGCTTTTTCAACTTTTTTTTGCCCTTCAAGAACCAAAAATTTATTTTTGTAGTGACTGCGAATGCAGAATGGATCCCATCTCTGGCAGCTGGCTCTGCAGAAGAGGAAGGAAGGACGGTGTCCTCTTGAACCGGGGGAAGTGGCTGTGATTCTTCGGGCAATGGGTTTTCCCAAGGAAACACAGATTTATGTTGCGTCTGGCCAGGTTTATGGTGGTCAGAACCGGATGGCACCCTTAAGGAACATGTTCCCAAGTCTGGTACATTCTTTTCTTAATCTTTATTTTTAATGAGTGCTCTTCTTGTCTGGAATCAGTTTTCCATATCCGAAGGAAATTACAAGGCATTTTTTATGTTCAAGTATTTAGCATTTTATCTATTTGGGGAGTATCTCTTCCAGTAAAGCTGTATACCCATCCAGATCTGTTGGTTAACAAACAGGAATTACATCAGAGACTGCAATGCAAGTAGTTGGACTTGACACACACGAAATGCCAATTGATACGTTTTATTTTCCTTTTCTTTTGTTTTTGGAAAATAAATCTTTTTTTTTTTTTTTTGAGCGAAGTTACGATGATCAATATAAGGCTTTCTGACAGGTTACTAAGGAGGAGTTGGCAAGTAAGGAGGAGCTGGCTGTTTTCAGGAAGCATGTAACGAGCTTGGCAGCTCTTGATTTCTTGGTCTGCCTGAAGTCGGATGTGTTCGTGATGACACATGGAGGCAACTTTGCTAAATTGATTATCGGAGCAAGAAGGTACATGGGTCACCGTCAAAAATCCATAAAACCAGACAAGGGGCTGATGTCTAAATCTTTTGGTGATCCTTACATGGGCTGGGCCAATTTTGTAGACGACGTGGTCGTCACCCACCAGACGCGAACTGGATTGCCAGAAGAGACCTTCCCTAACTATGACCTTTGGGAGAACCCACTGACTCCTTGCATGTGTAAAGCGTGATAGCACGTATTTCTTTTCACTACTAGTATATTATTTTTGAGGAGCTTCACCGCCGCATACCGGCATTTGACAAATGAAAATTCTTTTATCCACAATCTGTAAGGAGGGAACAAAGCGAGACCAAACAATAAAGTTCCTAGCCCGGAAAAGAATTGAGAGACAGGTATTGGCCTGTTCAGAGGAGGATTCGAAATTGAGGTAGTAAGGACTGCCTTTTCCTGCACGCCCAGCAAGCAAGCATTAGCACTAGCAGTTTGTCTCCGAAAACAACAGGTTTGTTTTTTTGTTAAACATATTTGCCGCTTTCTTTATCTACCGATTTTAGCGTATTTCAGATTTGTCACAAAGGCAGCAGATTACTCTGTATCTTCAAGCATCAGGATTCAGGACGTCGTGTGATATAATTTAGTGAAATGTGTAAGAAAGAAACCATTTTCCTTCGGATATTTTGTTTTCGAAGGGTTTCTACTTTCTAGTTCTTGGTCAGACCCTATTTATGTTATTCAAATCTTCTATTTTTTTCCCTAAAATATCATACTTGTGTCCTATGCATAGAAATACAAGTACAAAGCATACTCTTTCAAATACACGAAGAATTTGAAAAAATTGAACACAGTATGTAGAGTATTTATGTTCGCATTTGAATCCAAATTTAGGTGATGCGAGAGTGGACTTGGTAATTTTTATATTCGAATTGTATTTATTTATTTTGTCATATTATAATTTTATTTAGGGATTAATGAAAAAAATTATTTAATTATTTTTGAAATATTTATATATTATATTATATTATATTATATTTTAATTATATTTTATATTATATTTATATTTTATGCAATATTATTTAGCTGACGGAAAAGATTTACAATTTTGCTTTAAAGTTGAAGCTCCATGGATTAAGTCTTGGGCCGTCTAGAAAAGAGCGGACAGAGCTGAAGATAAACCGGGCTGGCCTTAACGGTGTGGCCATCCCTGAAGCGAAAGCTTTTATTGTCTTTTGTCTGGTCTAGTTG
>JAQSVH010000001.1:4952596-4963690 GCA_029448705.1 Adansonia digitata | reverse complement strand
ATATAAATCTAAAACGTTCGATATTAGGTAAATCAGTTGCTCCTTTTAGTTAATGTCTTCTTTCCTTCTTTTCTCAATCGAATGTTGTTGTTATTGATACTAGTATCATAATCTTCCTTCAATGGCTCTGTTCATTATTTTTTTATTTATTTATTAATAAATTTATCAATATCGTTTATATTTATAGGATCTATTTATAAATTATTAATATTAAATTTATAAATTATGATTAAAATTATATTAAATAATAATAAATAAAAAAATAATAAAAAAAAGTCCTATCAAGTTCGAGTCAAGACTTTGGTATTTATTTTTACATATCTATATTGTTTGCATTACATCGAGAAATGAACAAATCCAAACATATTGCTATTTTGCAGGTACATTCTTATAGCTTCCTGTTCATCCTTGTAGCAAATAATAAATAAATGATGGATACTCTTTAGAAACATTCAAAGTAAATAGAAAAATTTGAGAGATATTAAAGCATTAAAAATTATAGAAAACATTTATTCATAATAATTTAATTTAGAGATAAATTATTTTATTAATTAAAATTTTATTTTTATTTTTAATTGATATACTTGAAGTGATTAGTCTATACATTGACTTGCAAGTAGATTTAGAATTTGCATTCAACTGGCTTAGAAAAAAGTTAAAAAATTTATTTAAATAACATGTTCATTAATAGCTCGAATAAGGATCTATACTTGATTCACTCAAAATTTTTTTAAGTTTTCATATGATGTATTTAAAGGATTTAGCCTATATTCTTACACACGGATCAATTTAAAGTGTTTATGCTCATGGTTTTTTATATTCATAATATTGCAAATTTATATAGCTTGTTACACATTAATAATTGTTTTTTACAAGATTATTGTATAATTTTGTTGTGTCATGTCATTTTTTTTCATATTTTTGTATCCTATCGTAATTTATCCCATACTTTTATATAATTTGTGATAATGATTTAATTTTAACTTTAAATTCATTTATTTAAGATATTAAAATATTAAAATTATTTAAATAATTTTTAATAGTAATTCACTTTAAATAAAAATTACTTTATTCATAAATAATTTTTTACTTTATTTTTAAATTATATATTTAAAGTGATTAGTCTATATGTTGACTAGCAAATTGATTTACATCTGCACGCGATCAATTAAGGGAAAAAATATTTAATATTTTAATTGTAATTTTTGATAAATATATTTAAAGAGTTTTATTGATATATTTACTTGTAGTTTGATTTAAGATCTATACTAATTAACGAGATTCTCTCAAAATTATTTTTAATTTTTTAAATGATGTATTTAAAAAAATTTACCTATAAATTTAGGAACAAGTTGATTTAATATTCATATTCAAACTGCTCCAAAAAATTAAGTTCTTTTTTTTGTTTTATTTGTATTTAAAGTGATTGGCATAGACATTTGTTGGCGAATCATTTTAAATTTTATATCTGACGCTAAATAATTATAATAAATTTATTTTTATAATTAATAAAATATAATATATTAATATTAATATTATTAAAATTTATAAAATTTTAAATAAATAATAATTATTAATAGATATTAATATTAAAATTAATTCTTTCTATTAATTAATTAAAAAAATAAAAAAATAAAAAACCCTCCGCTAGTTAAATTAATAAGAGAGAATATATTTTTAATAAATAAAGAGAAAATTAGGCATCTGGACGAAATCTTAAAGGCGCACGACCATGTTGTATATACAAAAATAATTATTCTACGTACGGATGATGAAAATAAAAAATTTTACAAGTGATACGTATTTTATTTATTAATTTTTAAAAAATATATTTTATTAAAAATGTATGACCTTTGAATTTTATTTATAAAATTATTTTACGGATGGATAATAAAAATAAAAAATTTTACAAGCGACATGTGTTTTATTTATTAAATTTTAAAAAATATATTTTATTAAAAATTCATGACCTTTGAATTTTATTTATAAAAATTCATTGATTAATGAGATAATTATTTATAAAAAAATTTGAAACACGCGTAAATTACAATTTATGTGTGGCTAATTCTGACCATAAAATAAAAGGGCTTCCTTAAAATTTAAGGAAAAAAAAAGGTTTAGAACTCAAAGTCGAAGAAATGAGAAACCAGGGAAAAGGCAAGATTCTGATTTCTTAGCACCATCACTACAGTCCAAAACCCAGAAGGCAAAAAGTACAATCTTACATGGGTGCATACGGTAACACCCAAAAATTATCACAACTGCCGTTAATTTGTCTACTCTTATCTCTTATTGGACCGTGCATTGCAGTTCCTTTCTTGCGCGTTTAAAATTCTAGCAACTCATTCCCTCTCCCTCTCTCTATGTTTTAATTTATTTTATAATTTTTTTCCCACACAAAAAAATGAAAGGGGAAAAAGAAAGCGTAGTGACGCAAAAAAAAAAAAAAAAATTAAAAATAAAAAGAAACTGCAACCCCCCCCTTAACTTCTTCGCTTGCAATCGGAGCTCCGGATCATTAACGGAGCCCCCAGCTTCATTATTTCATTGTCGCTCTCTTTTAGATCTCAGTCCTATTTTTCTCTTTTTACATTTTTTTTCCAGATCTCAAAGAAAACAAAATATCAAGAAAAGAGGAAATAATATAATATTTTTTTCCGAAAATGTCGAAACCCTGGGGTGTCGGCGCGTGGGCCGCCGAGGCCGAGCGAGAAGAAGCGGAGGAACGTGAAGCCGCGGCCGCTGCGGCAGCTGCTGCGCCCACGGTTGAATCTCAGAGTTTTCCTAGCCTAAGGGATGCCGTTAGCGCGAAGCCCAAGAAGAAGAAAATGACTCTCTCAGAGTTCGCTATGGGGACTTATTCGTCGTCCGGTGGTGGCGCAGCTAGGATAACGGAATCCAGTAGGTTGACACCCGATGAGATGAGGATCCTCCCTACCCGACCCAAAGAACGTTCCGCCGAGGAATTGCAGCATGGTCGTCTTGGAGGTGGGTTTTCGAATTATGGGAGGTCCGGTCCACCTGCACCTCGGGGTATGCGTGACCGTGAAGACAGCGACGGCTCGTGGGGCTCCGGTAGAAGGCACCACGGAGGTTTTCATGAAGAACGACGGGGTCCGCCTTCTAGGATTTCTGATTACGATCAGCCGTCTCGTGCCGATGAGGTGGATAACTGGGCAGTGGCAAAAAAAGAAATTCCTTCATTTGATTCTCGATACGGTGGGCTTGGAACTGGAGGAGGTGGTGGATTCTCTAGGGCCGATGAGGTTGATAGTTGGACTGCTGGAAAGCGGTCAGTTCCAGCTCGATCTTCGACGTTTGGTTCAGGTTTTGGCAACTCTGGACCGCAGTCTGATAGATGGTCCCGAGGTGGTGATGGGGGTGGGTTCAAGGGGGAAAGGCCTAGAATAGTTTTGGATCCACCGAGAGGGGAAGTGAATGAGCCTGTGGTTAAGGCAAATAAGTCGAACCCTTTTGGGGCAGCGAGGCCGAGGGAAGAGGTGTTAGCGGATAAAGGATTGGATTGGAAGAAGCTGGATTCTGAAATTGAAGCAAAGAAGGTAACTAGTAGGCCTACAAGCGCTCACTCCAGCAGGCCATCGAGTGCACAATCCAGCAGGTCCGAAGGTCCCCAGCAGCAAGGTATTGAAAATGTAATCAAGCCGAGGCCAAAGATCAATCCGTTTGGAGATGCTAAGCCTAGAGAAGTTTTGCTGGAAGAGCGAGGTCAGAACTGGCGAATAATTGATCGTGAATTAGACCGTCTTAGGATGGACAGGTTCGGTTTAATTTCTCTAATCATTTTGTTCATAATTTATTGAGAAATGATTTTGGTGGGATTTTGTTTGAATTGATTTTGATCTGTTTCCTTTAATGTTATTGTTAATGATGGTTTCGGAGATGCTTAAGTGCTTAGCTTTTTTTCTTCCGTAAGTTCCTTAGCTGTTACCACATTGTCTTCTATAAACACTTTATTTCGTCCGAGTTGCTTGTTCTGATAATTCTAAATATTTGAGAACGAGAACTTAGCGGCCGCCTTGATGTAGGCTGACTTCCTTTAGGTAGACCGGATGTTTTCAAGGCCTATTTGGTCATACCTAAATGGTCGCACATGCAGGCAACAGAAAAAGTGCAGTTTTGAGGGTCAAAAAGAATAAATCATGGATAAAAAGGATGAATATTCAAGAAAAAAAATTAGTTTTTAAATATTTTTTAATAAATTTTGAAATTTATTTTTGCAGACTGTCACGATCGAATTTTCAATTTTTAGAAAATTTTGAAATTTTCTTATGAAATGTTAGGAGTCGATCATTGTATATTTTTACGGATGGTCGTGTAGTATTTATGCCAATACTTACCTCGAAAAATAAAAAATATTAAAAAAAATTCATATTGGCATTTTATACTAGGAGGTGTCAAGTTGTCAAATTTATTATTTAAAATTGAATTTTTTATAATATTGCAAGTATTATGCTCGTGAAATTTTTTAGTAAAATTTGTTTCGGATTTTGGGTTTTCATTAATATTTTGAATAATTTGTTGAATTCGATTGATTTTTATAAATTGGAAAGTATTTTTTGGAATATTCTTATTTCCAAAATACGAAGTTTTTTACTCTATAAATTTTTTGGTAAAATTTTTCTAAGTTTAAAATTTTTAAAATTCTCCATATACTTTCATTGAATTCATATTAATTTAGTTTTTGAAAATCTAATTTATTTTATGAGTTTTTCATTTTTTTAAATATTAATTTTCTTCCGTAAGGGTTTTTCTCATAAAATTTTATGAGTTTGAGATTTCCAATTAAGATTTTATTATTATTATTATTATTATTATTATTGGGATTTTGTTTCTTTCATTTTCAAAATTTTGTTTATTTTTATTAATTTTAATTTTAATTTTTAATTTTGGAATTAAATAAGCTAGTTTCATTGAAACTAGTTTAGTTGGATTTCAATTTTCCCCTAACCAACTTAGTTGAGTTCTAACTATATCATTAGTTAATTTTATCTTGATTATCATTAAGAGAATGAGTCACATATGATGACTCACACAAAGTGATAAAATTAATTTAAGTCATTTTAATTCACTAATATCAATGAAAAAATAATAAATAATAATTCAAAAATAAAATAAATTTTCGGCCAAGGGGATTTTCCCATCCCCTTTGCTGAACCTACCTCTTATAAATAGGGAAGGATACTTCACAAGTTTTAAAGCCTTTAAGGTAGATTTTTTATTCTTTTTTTTTTTTCCCTAAAAGCTTCAATTTTTTTCATTTTATGCATAATTCTTCCTTTTGGTGAGCCTTTTGATGGCTCAAGCTCATGGATTTTGATCCATGTCAAAGGTCAAGTTTGAACACTGTGATCAATCTTTCTTGATTTAATTGTTGGATTTGATTTTTGTTAGTAATAATTTAATTTTATCAAACAAATGTATGTTTGGTTGTGGGAATGCTGCTATGATATTTTGTATATGATTTTGTGCTATTTTCCTTGGTATTTTTATGTTGATTATTGTTAACGTTTGTTCATAAGTTCATAGTTCATGATTTTTTTGCATGTTGATGATGATATGAGCTTGGTAGAAATTAGGATATATGTTGATATGCATGAAATCATGTTGTAAAAATATGTTTTCTTGTTTGTTGATGATTGGCTGAATTTGATGATGATATTTAAAGGAATTTACATGCTTATTTTCATGCTGGATTATGTTATTATGTTTAAAAGTTGTAGGGACCTAAAAATAATTTTCCAAATTTTTAAAGGCCTGGGAAAGGTGTTTCCATGCTTGGCCGATTTTAACGAGGGCTTATTTGCAAATTTTGGATTTTGGGCTAATTTCTAAGTATTGAAAGTTTAGGGATTAAATTGCAAATTTGAAATTTTTTTTAATGTTTTTTATGCCTAGGTGGATGCTTAATAGGCTTTTAGGGGTGTTGTCCATGTATATTTAGCATGACTAAATGCATATTATATATTTTTTGCCTTTTGGAGTCATTTTACAATTTTAGAAAGTTTAGGGATTTGATTGTAACATTTGAAAAAATTTGCCCAAGACCAAAAGTGCTTGGCCGAACCACCTTTGTGTTTTTTGGTGTTGACTTGGATATATTTGATGTTTGATTGTATTTTGTATCATGTAGGGGCCATTATGTAAAGTTAGAAAAGTTAAGGGACCATTTAATTAAGCCTTATATTTTAGGGTTAAAATAGTCTTTTCTCATATAAACCAACCATTTAGAATATTTTGGACATTTTAGGAATATTCTTAGTATTCCTTCTATCCTTAGATGGGATGTAGAAAATATTAAGAGCTTTCGTACTTTTTCGGTTCTCCGATGGGGTACAAAATGCAATTTTGAAAAATTTTGAGACTTACTTGCAATTTTTGCATTTTAGATCATATTTGATATCAATGTTACCCATTTAGTGGGGTCTTTTAGGTTATTGGAATACTTTTACATTAAAGGTACAATTTAGAGTATTTTAGTACTTAGAACTGAGTTTTATGTGATTACTGAGATACTTTCAGGTTGAAGGTACACATTAGGGATAGGTTCGTCTTTTCATGATGTTGTTAAGTCCTTTACGGTTATTGGGATACTTTCACGACGAAGTTATATCTTAGGGGTATTTTAATAATTTATCGCAAAATCAAATCCTTTAGAGTCACTGGGATGCTTTTATGATGAAAGTGTACTTTAAAGGATATGTTGGTCGCTTTGACCAAGTTCGAATCCTTAGGGTTGAGTTTAGTACTTTTCATCTAAAGAGTCTCAAGGTAATTATTTTTAATAAAACCGAAAATTTTCAAAAAATTAAAATAATATCTTTGAGTTAAAGTAATACTTGAAATTTCTCCCAGCATATGAGAGGGGTTTTATAGATTATTTTAATAACGAGATATCTTTTTAAAAACGAGAAAATCGGGATTTTTTTTGAATTTTGTAAAATTAAACCTTTTTTATTCTTCTATTAGGTGGAGTATGAAAAAAATTTTGATTTTAAAAACTTTCGTATTACTTCGATCTTCCGGTGGAGTGCGAAAGAGATAATGATAAAACCTTTCGTGTTTGTTTAGTTCTCTAGTGGGGTATGGAAGATATTTTGATTTGACAAAGTATTAAATACCCAATTTTCTCATACGCAATAATAAATTTGTTTCATAAAATTCTATTTTTATATATATGGAGTTATAATCAAATACCAAATATTGAAACCGGATAAAAATCAGATTTAAATTAACACATGATTAATAAGATACCGATTACCAGGCATCATGAGAGGGATTGATCCTTAATCGTGATTGTAACCGACTCTCGGACCTTTTCACGTGATCTCTGGTATTATTGCCGACCTCGTATTTTGTTTTTAAGGGTTTCATAATCTTTGAAATACGAACTCCAATAAGTGACAAATCTCACCTAGCCAAAATAGGTTGGTAGCGACTTCAAAATAAATAATCATTTCGTAATGACTTATTTAGGGTTAGGTCGAGTCAGGGATTTATCTCGACAACTCAGTCCCTGAAAATTAAAAATATTAATAATAATGATATATAATAATGATATGACCAGTAAAAATAAAAAATAATGATATATAAATTTAGATACACATAGGAACGAGAGGTACACTTGCCTTTTTAAGTCTGGCTGGTCAGGATTTATATCTGGGCCACGTTATGACACCGTCATTGCTGATTGTTTATACTCCCCAATCAGTGCGTATGGTATGTTGTCATTACGCAATCCTTTGTTTCTAAGACTTTTGAAGTTGATGTAGAACAGTTCAAATATCATATGATGAATAATATTTGAGATTGAGCTTAGATTTATGGAATGTTGTTGCTTCAAACCTAGAAAATATAATTGTTATCCATATTTTTTTCTTTAAATAATTCGATCTTTTTGGTTGTTGCACAAATTTTTTCATTGGAACCACTAAATCATAGTTCATCTTCAGATTTGTTACAATGAATTAAATTTGGCATGTGAGTTTTTCCAGTATTAACACGTTCCTTTCTGTCTATTCTCTGTAGAGGGTTGAGTTGTTCTTAAGTGGGTGTTTCTCTATTGTGTAAAATACAGTAGTTCGTGTAATGCATGTTTCTCTACTCTGTTGGGAATTGAGTTGTTCTAGGGTCTGTATTTTGTTTCTTTTTTGGTGGGTGGGGAGGTGGAGTTCTTGGAGAGATTTGGTGTGCTTATATCTTTATTATACAGCACAGAACTGATCTCTTTAGTATGAGCAAAGCTGGTCTAGCAGCAAACAACTGAATTAACTAAACAGATTATGTGGTGAAGTGATTGAGCAGAACCTTTTTTTTTATTTTTGAAGTATGATAGTCGCTGAAGTACTTGATGTCAGAGTCTAGGGCTTCATCTTAGAAACTAATTTAGGATTACATATAAGTTCCGAATAGATGTTGGGCTTTTTGAATCAAGCTTTTTACAGCTTTTTCATGCATTAACTTCACATGTATTGTTGCATTCTAATAATTGTTTCATTTATGAATTCACAGCCAGCTCAATTGCGACTGAAATATGTTCTTGGTTATGGTACCATAAGCGTTGGGGCTTGTTGAATAAAAAACTATTGTTAATTTTTTCCTTTTTTCTTTTTTGGTGGGTTGGGGGAGTAAAATTATTTTTTTTTTCCTTTCCATTTCTGGCTGGACCAGGGGATTCTTCTTTCTATGTTTTTCTTGACAGCTAAGCTTGGCTTTATGCATATTCCCAAATTTACATACATTTTCCAAACTGAAAATGCTATAATTCAGCTTTTGGCTTGTTATCTGTGACACTTGCCACTTGATTGCCTTCTTCTGGTGCAGAAAGTCAACTCAAATTCACTATCCTTAACACTTTCAGAGGTTGTTTTTATACTGAAATTAGCCTGAGATTCATGTGGAGCACATATAGGCAGCATATGCACTGGTAGTCACGTAGGAGAGAGTTACCAATTAACGCACATTTGTTTTTTTTTTCCCCCATCCCATTCAGCATATTGTTCAAACACTTTACCAGGCTTCTGCTTTTCTTTAAGGTTCTTAAAATGCTTTATTTTAGGTCTAGTTCTTTTTTCATCATTCTTCCAATGGCAACCTTGTTTCCTTTATGCTTTTAGGTGCTTGTTTTAAATCATTTTGTGATATTTCAAGTTGTGCAGTTTTGTATGGTCTTATTATCCTGTGGGTTACCTTCCAACAGCGTATTTAATTCTTTCGCCAGATTATTATTGCACATGGTTATGCGCAGAGGCATATTCGGGGGGAAGGGGGGGCAAAAAAATTGTTAAAACCTATTTTGAGCACCCCACCACACCCCCCCCCCCCCCCCAAAAAAAACAAAATAATTTGATCTTTTATGCCACCTCCCCAAAATAGAATTCTTGGCTTTGACCGTGGTTGTTTGTTTCTGCTTCCTTATCAATTTCCTTTGGGATTTTCCATTTTTCTGCGTTAGCAGAATGCTTTGTTGTATCAATGTGGTTCATTGTGATTTCTTTTGTAAGGCTTGTCATCTAGATGGTTCCGGATGCCCCAATTGTTCTATGGGCTTTTTATTGTCATTTTGTCTCAATTCCATTTTGCTTCTTTCTTGTTCTCAAGTAACTTATGAATATATTTCCAACGGCATTATGTTCTTCATTTCTAATGAGAAAAATGTTTCAGGCCAGAAACAGAGGAAGAAAAGATATTGAAAGAAGATATAGATAATCTTAGGAAGGAGCTTGGGAAAGATTCAACACCTAATTCAGAATCTGCTGGGGACCACCCCACTTTACGTGACACACTTCTTCTCAAGGAAAGGGAGTTAGAGATGCTTATCCGAGATTTGGATAACAAAGTTAGATTTGGGCAGAAAGTTGTTGAAAGGCCTGGTTCTGGGGCTGGCAGGACTGGCAGCTTCTCCAGTAGACCACCTTCTCAGTCTGGGTCTATTGATGGCTCTAGAAGCGTGGAGTTCACGGATAGGCCTAGATCTCGTGGTACTGCTGATGCATGGACAAGGCCTAGTGATGACCGAAGAGGATTTCAGGGAGGATTTCAAGCTGGCAGGGATAGAGGATTTCTGGGGAACAGAGATTTGGGCAGGTAAGAATATAAATATTACCTGTTTTAATCTCTCATTCCTTTCCTGCTTTTTCTTTATCCAGTCTTCATGGAAAACTTGGCCTGCTTATCTTAATATTTTATATTTTTCTGCCCTTCCTGTTATATCAGTTTATAGATATAAATAAATAGGAGATTTTGCAAGTTTTGAGAGAGAGTACTATTCTAAGGTCCTTTTTTCCATGCGGAACTTAAGCTTATTATTTGTTATTTTGGTTGCTTAGAAACTGAGCAAATCCATAAGGCTCTTAAAACATATTTTTTCTTTTGTCCCTATCAAAAACTGAGAGATTTTGATGACATGAAGCATTTACCGCTGCTTTAATTCAGTCCAGTACCATTAGTTGTAGGTCATCTTTTGAGTTGTCAAGCTAAATGTTGGCATCCCTTACTCTTTCATTGCATTGGTGATGATGCTCTTTTGCACATTGTAACTGGATATCTGCTTATGGAAATCGGACCTTCAGACTAGTCAAATGGCTAATGAAATTATGATTTTTCTTTTTATATGGCAGGTCAAGGTCAAGGGAGAGATGGTGAACCACAATTGGCATTGTTTTGTTAAATTCTGTCCTCTACTTTTGACCACCTGGACCAATAATATTTTGTAGCCTCATTTCTTCTTAATTGTTCTTTTGCTCTGGTAAAGTGGAGCAAGGATTCTTGATTATGGGAACAAGGAAATCTGCATTAACCTTGAAACTATGTAAAATGGCCTTTCCACCATTCTTTTTCCCCCCTTTTTGGCTTCTCTTTTTGTCCTTTCCCGTTCTTTTTTCCTAAAGCAAGGAGCCTATATATCTTAGGACTCAAATTTTGTTTAAAAAACATTGTGGGGTTCACAAGTTTAAATTTGATATTCCTTTGGAATGTTATACAGATAATCTAGTGTTGAACAGATAATCTAGTGTTGAGGTTGTTGATGAATTTCGGGCTGCTTTGTTTTGGTTTGACAATGATTGTGATGGAACC
>JAQSVH010000001.1:4940286-4952496 GCA_029448705.1 Adansonia digitata | reverse complement strand
ACAGATAATCTAGTGTTGAGGTTGTTGATGAATTTCGGGCTGCTTTGTTTTGGTTTGACAATGATTGTGATGGAACCTTTTTATTCTTTTCTAGGATTAAATATCAACTGATGTATGATTAATTGTTTACAACTACTAGCAAATAATGAGATGCTTTGTTCACTGCTTTACAATCAAGCCAAAACATGGACTTAAAAATGGTTTCTACAAGCTGTTTTGATGTCATTTTGTAAGAGTTACAGTTAGGTTATTCAATCGATTTTTTTGGTTAATTAATTACTGGAAATTTCATTAATTGATTTTTTATTTATTTTAAAAGTAAATTAATTACTCAAAATTTTGGTCTAGCCGTGTAAATTAATTAATCAAAATTATTTGGTTAATTTGGTCTAGCTACCAAAGCTGCCACTTCATTGGCTTCCCGTGTGACGGAAATTATTTCGGTTAACTTGGTCTAGGCACCGAATCTGCCACTTCATTGGCTTCCATATGGTGGAAGTGGAAGCTGAGTACTTGAGGGTGGTTTGCTTGCTTGCCATGCCTAGATCTATCTCTGCAAACCGACGTCTTTTAACCAATATATTAATGCAATAAATTCGAATTTCGGCCATGGAGCAAATTATGCAGAAAGTGGATGTGGATCAACAATTCAACCAGCTGATGACAAATTAGTTGATGCAAGTTTTGACCCCTTGATACTCAGCTCTTGCTGTTCGAACAACTTAAAGAACGCACGAATGAGCTTTATGACGAAGGTTAGTTGTGCATACTTTTTGGGATGCCTCAGAAATATTATGCAATAAGTGCTATGCAGTTTTTAAGTAAAGGCTTATACTTCTACCATTTATCACCCTGGTTAATGTTGTGCTTTTGGATGCATTAAGTCTTACAAGGAAGAGGCACAAGAACTCAGCGAGCAGCTTAAAGACGGGATTTCTCCACGTAGGGCTCATCTCCTTGGTTCAAGGCTTTCATATGTTGTATATCTACTCAGCTAAATAATCTCTAATTAGTGAAGCAAATAAGTTTGGCAGGTTTACTTTGTCATTAACGGTTAACCTTTTAGGAACCGTATGGTTCGGATGATATGAGATTACCGACTGTAATCTCAGATTTGGTCATAACCTAATCATGTTTGGTTCAAAATATTTTTGAAATTAGGTAATATTAAATTATTTACGATGACACTATTTAGTCATATTGAGGATAATCCCAAACCCACCTCAACCTTAGGTATTATTACATTGTTACGATAATGTAACATTTATCTCTTTTATACCCTTACTATTTTAATCCTTCAAACTATTTTTCCTTTATTTGTGTTAGTAATTATAATCCAATACCTATCCTAAACAAACAAAAACCTAATAAGGCTGCTGCTATCTACACTTCACAGTCAATTTACCTAAGGCTCTGCTATCCTTTGTCGAAGTCCCCCGATATTTGGGTAATTTTAGTGCTTTGATCTCTTTCCTCAATAGTAGACTTAGTTGCTGCTCCTTCTATAGTCAACTCAAGGTGCTCTGTCTCCACCCTCAACCTAACATGTTTTCAATTTTAACATTCATAGCTAGTAGAGCAGTTTGGTTCTTCTGCTAATTTTGGTTAACCTAAGGTTCTTCTTGCATTTTAACTTATGATTTTAAGGTTAAGTTTTGAAAGTTTGTTCAGTGGGGTCTCATTTATATTGACAAAATATATAGAATAAATTGAATGAAATGAAAAGCCTTTTGATCTTTTAATGATTGTCTCGAACAAAAATAATAGGTCAAGGAATAACAAAATACTTTGTTCTTTACATGATTTATAAAGAGTCTCCAAATGTGGGATGGACAACTTAATTTATGATAAATGAACTAGTTAATTTTTGATAAATCAATTTGTTTGTTAGAAATAGATAAAAACCTAACATTTTTTTTTTCATTTTTTCTTGCTTGTTTCTTGTTTTTGTAGTTATTGGAGTATTTCATATAAGAGATTATTATAAAATATCCTTGAAATCATATCTTGTCTATTGATTATAAGGTTTTACTTTTACAAAGAAAACAAGATTCAATTACTAGTTTGGAACATGAGTTGGTTGATGACTTGATTAAAGTTTGTTTGAAACAAGATTCGATTGGTGACTTGATAGTTTAATTTTACTAATACCTTATTCTAATTTGATAGTAAAGCAGACAATTAAGCCTTAATCTACCTAGTATATTACTAGGTTTTTTTTTTTTTTGTTTTTTAATATTTGTTTGTTTCGCAGAACTAGAGAGGAATAAGAAGAAAATAGAAGCTTGATGTATAATTATGAAGCAGATAGCTCTTATTTACTTATTAATTTTTTGTCTAGCTCTCATTGGTTAATGAAATCCTTATCGACCTCCTTTTGACTTCAATAATGATGCAGATGTCCAGTTTCTCTTTATATTTAGAGCTTGTATGAAATGTTGGCAATGTTTTGTATTTGCGTACTCATATTCTGATTTATGGCTTTAGGTAATGGTTGTTCATATATATTAACAACTCATAACTATTACGCTACTTGAATTTAAAAAATGAGCCTCTAATCTATTATGATTTGTGGGATGTTATTCTTGCAATCCATGAAAATCCAAGTCTTGGTTTATGTATATCCACATCTTGCATTTATGATAATTGAAAAAGGTTCAAGCTTAACAACACGTTGCTTGTTGGCAACATTTTGTATTTGCATACTCAATAATTTTTTTCATATTATGCTTGGTGTAGATCATATAACTTTAATGTACTTTAATAATACTTTATTAGTCGTTAGAATATTAGTTAATTGCAAATGATATTGTCGGAATACGCATTCTGTGTTAAGAAAAAGAATTTATTTCTTATTCATAATGATAATGGCATTTTAGCAATCTAGTTAATTTCGAATGTTAAATTTCTTGCCAACCAAACACTGTAATCTTAAGTGAAAGCAGATGAACCAAATGCATGCATGTTAGATTAACGAAAATGTGCATTGGCAATCTTGTAAGGGGTAGTCATATTACTTTTGATAATATCACATTTTTTGGACCAAACGACGTCTTACAATTTTGTAACATATTCCTCTTCTATGTCAAAAGTTTTGCAGTGGGTGAGCCTTGGTGCTATTGTAATGCTGCTCTATTGTGACTTGAAGGAACTTGGGTTGAAGTTGCAAAAAAGAGGAAAGAGCTTCTGTTAAGGAGTTGCCCTTTGTCATTTAAGTTCCATATACTGGAAAGTTTTGCCTTGACCATTACCAGTACATATCTTGCTATGGTGTTTATTCTTATGCCACATATATAAGTATCAAACTAAAGAGGAAAGAGCTTCTGTTAAGGAGTTGCCTTTTGTCATTTAAGTTCCATATATCGGAAAATTTTGCCTTTACCATTACCAGTACATATCTTGCTATGGTGCTTATTCTTATGCCACATATATAAGTATCAAACTCAAGAAAGGACGAGTGTCAAATATAGGTATATGTCTAATATAAAGATACTCTATTTATTTTTAGTTTTTTCATATTTGGAGAAATTTATTTCCATATCCATGTCTATGTCAGACATATAGTATTGGTGTATGCCCTTGAATCAATCGGATTAGGACATGGGATTTATGGTCAAATAACTCCATAATGTTACTAAGTTATAGTAACATAGGTTTTCCTTCATGTTAGTGGTGTGATTGACACTTATGCAAACACTAATTGGATGAAGCCTTTGAAAAACAACGGCCTTACAAATATAGTAATGAGTTACAATGATGAGATCCTTATGCATCAAAGCGTGTTTGTAAAAATATTCTTGGTCATCGTATTGTCAAGAAAAGGCATTGACAATGCATGAAGACTAATATATGCTAAGCCTCCATGCATTAGATGCATGCAACTCTTTGATATCATTGAAGTTAAAGTATGTGAAATACTTGGGGATAGCATATGGCTGCTTACTTTATGGAAACAAGTTCACTAAACATGGCTTGAATGAGAACTTCATTTGGTATAGTCACTCAGGTGTTTGTGAAAGGTTCTAAAGAAGTTATACTTTATTTTGTCAACATTTGAGTGGTCATGATGAGTTGTTAGATCTCGCTCTTAATCTATGAACATGATTAATAAGATTATTTATGTTCATTGTAAACATGTTGGGAAACTAATGGGTCACACATAATAAGACGGAATTGTTGAATCAAATCTAGTATTTAATTAAGACTTAATTGAATAAAAGATAAACTGAGAGGACTTAATTGAATAAGATTAATTAAGCATGATTTAAGACGTGAATTAGGTTTGTGCAATCGACTGTTTCTACATTTTTCGCCTAAAAATTTTCATAGTACCATTAAAAATGAGGTCGCCTCAACTCATATGCTATTAAAATCATATGTTAATTACGGACTTGTCAACAACTTGTTAATAAAAATGAAAATTGAGAGGGTTGTAAAAGATCAAAGAACCATAAATGTGAATACATACCCATGTTAACAACCTATCAACGTAAGTCTTTATTATTAAACCTCATCATGAAATTAGCTGCAATATATCGAATTCAATACACAGAATATGCACGTGAAGGTTTCCATACACTACCTGAGTCTCTGATGACAGATTTGATGGATTCATATCGATCAAATATCAAGCAGATGCCAAGTTGCGTAACAACATATCTATGCAAATTATGGAGAAAAAATAACCATGCCTTCTTTGTCTCACCCTCCATAATTGTAAAGGCAATTGGTAAAATGTTTCCATTGACATCTTGTGCAGCAGCTAACAACAACGTTCCGTGGTATTTTTCATGTAAGAATGTACCATCTATTTGCATAATAAGCTTACAAAAGGGAAAGTCTTCAATACAAGACTTGAATGTCCAAAAAAGTCAATGGAATATACGCTTATCTTGCGCAATTAGTTGACCGTTGTATGCAATACGGTTTGTAATTCAACTATTGCGTTAGGAATAAAATGTTGCATGGCACCTAACAATTTTGGCAGATCATTTTAGGATTTATCCTAATACCCAAATAGTCTAACAATTACCTTTTGCTTTGCTATCCATGTTTTCTTATAGGAGGTCATGTATCCATACCTATTCCTTATTTCCGCAACCAAAATTAAAACGAAAATAGTCATAATTACTTGGACCAAAGATAAAATTCATGAATAAATCATGTTAGAATCTAATTTCATGTGATCTTATGAAATTCATCCAGATGTACAAGTATGAGGGCCATTGTATTTTCTAATCTCTAAAACTTGCTTCTTTTTCAACAATGTTACCCTTGTACTCCAATTGCACTCAGGCCATACATTGTACACTTACTATGATATTTGGTGATGTAAATTTGACAACTCTCTAATCTACAAAGTTTTTGATATTGTAGTGCTTGATAGCTAAAAGCACAATCTCTTTTGTAGCAAATTGTATCCCAACATAAAGATCACCGGTAGATAGATTCCAGTTGACGGCATACTTAATATATGATTATATTCTGAAAATTTTGCTATGTGTATTGCGTTCAGATCAAGAGTGTGCATATGGGATGCAGGCTCAAACTGATGAAGAAGACCACTACCTCCACCAATAGATGACATATGATGAATGTTGATATTAGCTACAACATTTGGCTAGAATTATTGTTGTTATCACTATCATCAAATTCAACATAATCTTTGGCTCATTAAAGTCTCCTGCATATTAATGGGGTCTAGATGATTGATCATGATCGAGATCAGCATTAAATAAACTTAATCCTCCACTTTCCATTTCAGCATCTTTAATTGGAGACTTTGTCATCATGGAGGTGTGTGGCGCATCATCTACAGTGGTAGGAACAGTTGGTGGCACAAATGAATAATGAAAGGGTTCAACAGAATTATTCATCAATAGCTATACATCTAGAGAAGGTTGACATACGGCATTGTCAAATGGCCATGACATTTGTGTGAGTACGTTGCATGCAATATGGATATTTGAAGGCCTACCATCATCATTTACAACCTCTAGCTTCGCATATAACTCAATTATGCCAACATTAGGAAATTATTGAGAGGCATCAAACATGTATCTCTCATCATCATCATCTTTAACTGGGAAGCTCCTATATCGAAAACGAATAGGAAACTTATACTTGACCTCTGATACTCTTTTTCCGTTCCTAGCTTTGATTTTTATATTAATTTTGACCTTCAATTCCTCTATTGTGATGTCTTCCTCAATACTAGTACTTTTCAGACAATCACTTTGGAAAGTAAAACCTTCTTTACTATTAAAAATTTGTCCATTAAAATAGACAAGTGCCACAAATCTATTGCTCATCTTAGTTAATTAATCTGCAAACAAATATTATTTTCATTAAATACTATCCAGGTTATCATATATAAACATTAAATATAAATTTGTTTACAACGGTTTAACATATAATGATTATCACATCTTTAAGTTTAAAGAAATTAACTTGGCATTAGTTAAATATTTTCTATCATTTCAGAAGGAATCTAATACCCCATGCATTTGTCATATCTTTTAGGTTCTAAGAAATTTACTAGGTATAAGTAATATATTTGCTGTTGTATCAAAAAGAATCTGATACCTTATGCATTTGTCACATCTTTGGGCTTCCAAAAAATTTACTAAGTACTAGTCAAATATTTTCTCGTGTTAAAAGGAATCTGATACCTCATGTATTTGTCATATCTTTTGGGTTTCAAAAAATTTACTAAGCATTAGTCAAATATTTTTTGTCCTGTCAGAGAGAATCTAATATCACATGCATTTGTTACATCTTTCGGGTTCTAAGAATTTATTAGGCATTAGTCAAATATTTTTTATCGTGTCAGAAGTAATTTGATACCATATGCAGTTGTCACATCTTTAAGATTCTAAGAAATTTTTTAAGCATTAGTCAAATATTTGCAGTTGCATCAGAAAGAATCTGATACCTTATGCATTTGTCACATCTTTCAGGTTTCAATAAATTTCTTAGAAATTAGTCAAATATTTTTTATCGTGTCAGAAAGAATTTGATACCCCATACATTTTTCATATCTTTCGAGTTTCAAGAAATTTACTAAGCATTATCAAATATTTTTCGTTATGTTAGAAAAAATCTAATACCCTATACATTTGTCATATATTTCGGGTTCAAAAAAATTTACTAAACATTTGTCAACTTTTTTCTGTCGTATTAGAACGAATCCGTTGTACGATTTGTAATTTTCATATAACATCTTTTAGGTTTCAAGAAATATATCATGCATCTTTTTTTAAAACGAGATTAATTGTTTAATGTATAGATAGTTCAATTTTAATATAAATATAGATTTTTAAATAAACTATCAACTAAAAATGATATAAAAATATGTTATATAAATGATCATAAATGATAAAAATAAAAATTATACAAAAATTTTTAAATAATAAAAATACTTATTCTATAAATTATAGTAATGATAAAAAATATATTAAAAAATTAATACATATAAAATTTTGTTGACAAGGTTAAAATAATTGGAGGGTCGTGATTCTTTCCCCACCTTGAAATAATTGGAGGGTGGGGGTTTAAAATAAACCTATTTGTGTTGAGAACTCGCCTGTAAGAGGGCGAGTTCCCAATTACAATCCTTCTTGCCCTTTACCCTGACGAGTTTTCGATATAAAATAAGAAATATATTTTAAAAATTAATTTTTAAATAATATATTTTAAAAATTAAAAAATTTAATATTATTTACGTAATATAATTTAAAATTAATTTTTTTTGTTTTATATGGCAGGAAAACAAGGTATCTTATTATTTTTCTGATCACATCTCATAAATGCAGTGCCGTAAACTAAATTCTTGCGGTGCCCACGGTGCCGTCCCATCAACACTGACCATGCAGCAATATTTCTCGCTTTAAGGATCGAATTACTCAAAAGAAAAAATATTTATTTATTGCGATACTCCTAAAAATAATTTGTTTTTATTTATATTATTTGTATATAATAAAAAGTATTTCCAGTAATTTAAAATATTAAAAAAATTATTATATTCGTAATTAGATTGGTTAATGAATCATGTCAATGGTTAACCCTAATTAATTTTAATTTATTATTTTTATATTAAACGAAAAATAATTAAATGATAACGAAAATTCATATAGGAGTTAAGAAAAAGACTAAAATTTTAAACTTTCATAGTCTAAAGTTACCCAGAAGATAAAATATTGGACAAAATTTTTTTGGTTTAGGCTCAGCCTAATATATTATTATTTATAAATAATTTTTTAAAAATATATTTAGATATATTAATTTATATTTTAAATAATATTTAATATACACTGTGCAAATGTCTTTAATATTTTAAATGATATTATTACTAAAAATAAAATTTTTTAATATTTCTATTATAAATATTATATTAATATTTAAATAAATCCTTTTTATTAATAATAAATTCATTTTTAAAAATAATTTTAATAAAATTTAAATTATTTTTAAATTATCAAAATTTCATTTCCTTTTAATAAAAAGATTTTTGCCATATTATAATTGTTATCTCAGGTTAAACCTTTCGGTAGTTTTCTCATGTTCGAATGCAACGTGATAAATAAAAAAAAAAAAGTGTCATAGCACGGAAAACCTGTGATCGTAGATTTAAAGTAACAGCAGGGTTTGCACCGTCGCTGTCACCCATGATACAGTAAACTAGTAATAATTAATAATTAAAAGTTAAAAACTCAGGCTTAGGTGTATGATATTGATAATATTAATTATAATTATATAAATATAATATAAAAATAATAAAAATTATATATATAATTATATAAATATTTTAAAATTTATAAAATACATATAAAAAATTATATAAATATACAATATTTAAAATATAATTATAAAATAATAAAATATATGGATTGATATAAATATATAAATTATTAACCTTTTTATTCGTTTAATTATTAAACTGAAATTATCTACATACGATGGATCTGATCCTCAATTATGGTTTACGAAAAAAAAAGGTAAATTGAATTTATTTACCCAAAGTTGAAATATTTTAACTTACAATTCATTATTGTCACCTACTTCAAACTTGCCGGCGATGGCATTCTTTGAATGAAAGAAAGATGCTTTCTCGGCTCTCTCCAAGAGACTGATCTTAGTCCAAAAAATCCAGTAGAACGTTTTTTTTTTCTGCTACAAACACTGACCCAAGTTTCAGCCATGTGTTAGTAAGTGCTAGTAGACCGAGAATTTAGCATCGTCAAGCTATTTGCTAAAAGGTCTGAAAGAAGCGGTATGGAAAGGGCAAGAACCAGTGCTGGCACCAGTAGGAGATGGAAGTGTTGTTGCGCTTCAAGAAAGAGCTTTAAAATTTTTATAATAAAATCCTTATTTGCTGTTGCATTCTCTCTTTTATTTCTTACGGGAAAGCAAAGGAATGATGGTCAATCCAGTGGTTGTGATTTTCCCGCCATTTTCAACTTTCGTGATTCAAATTCTGACACCGGCGGAAAGTTTGCTGCGTTCCACCAAATTCCTTTGCCTAATGGCAATGCCTTCTTCCAAGGACCAACAGGGAGATATTGCAATGGAAAACTCATTATTGATTTCATAGGTCAGTGAGTGCTTTCTCTCTCTCTCTCTCTCTCTTTCTTTGTTATTTTTCTTTTCATTCCTTAATTATCAATGAAAAAGTCGAGTAATTTAGCTGATCTCATAAGAAAAACTTAATTGTTTGCCACAGGTTATTACCTTTCAGTTCGCTAAAATTTTTTCACATTCTATCCTCGTGCCGATGCCCAAAAGGTCAGAAAACTTTTTACCTTTATTACTTTTAAACATTTTTACTAAATTTAACCACTTCATTTAAAGTTTTCGGAATATATTTTCAAAAGTTTTATCAATAATTAATGTTGAATAAATAAAAGGTTAAAGTTGAAAATGTTTGTGATCACGTGTCAAAGATGAATCTAGCCGCTAGATGTAAAAAATAAAAGTTACCATTAATATTTTTTAATGTGTTAATTAGGATATTTATATAAATTTATTTTTTTAACGTTATTTTAAACTTAACTAAGATACTTAAAAAAAAAAGGTTTTGGTCTAACTAGATTCAAAAGTTTGATTATATGTAAGGAATATTCAACATTCTTGTAACGTCTATAGCAAAGATGATACTTAACTAGTCTAATGTTATACTAAAAGTCTTATGATTTAAAAAGCTTGATTTGTTAATCTAGTATTTAAGTATTTGAAATATTTTTCAAGGAACTCTCCATCATACTAGTGGAATTCCATAAAAAATTTTCTCACCTCAAAAAGTATTTAAGAAAATTCATTTTCTTTCTTACATTGACTCGATCGTTGATTCATTTTAATATTTCATGTAAAAGCAAATATATATATAAATTTTATCTAAAACCTCTAGTTTATTTATTTTAATTCAAAATTTAAATATTAAAAATATTTTTGATGCAATTCTTCATCTTGTTGGAGAATGTTACACAATAATTTTTTCTCTAGATAGGACTATTGGATTAATTTGGTGCTGTCAAATTGTAAAAAGAACTGACAACTAAGAATACAGATGACTGATATTGAGGCACAGACCAGGTCACTCTATTGAGATGATACGTTCCCTCTATATGATAAGAACGAGTGCAAAAAGGTTTTATTGCACATCGTCTCTTAGGATACAAAAAGCCTAGTCACCTATTGTACACCTTGATAGCTTGCACAAGTTAGAAAGTTGAAGCTTAACTAATATCGAACACTTTCTTCACCCAATTAATTAGCACTCTTAAATAATTCATGGATATCTCGTTAAAAGTAATAATGAAACATTAAAAAAAGTGAAATTTCATATGATATTAAGATGCCTGAAAATGTAATTACTCTTTATAATTGAGTTTTAAAAAAGAAAATGAAAGAAAGCTTTATTATAACAATTAACAATGTTATGACTTTAGAATATTTAAAATCAATAGATGTAAGTTTTTGTAAACTTACAATAATAAATGATTTTTTGTCATTTAAAGAGGATGTTTTATTCTTTTTATTAAAATACTCCAACAATCCCCTATTTATTTTAATAAAAAGATTTAAGTATTGATTTTTCAGGTGAAGATAGAAAACTAAGCATAATATAGGTGCTAATGGCTTAAACTTCTATTTAGTATTTTAGCAATCTCTGCTCCAGAGCCAATATCGAACTAAATCTTGAGCTAAGGTTACTTTAAAGAAACAAAGTATTGTGTCACACACATAGATTTCCAGTGCTCCTTAATAAGCTTTTTTAGCCAGCACGTTATGGTCATGTGTTTTATCCTGGTTATAATGAGCGTTCTAGAGAATAAGCCCAAATTCTCATAGGAAGAAGCCTCACTTTTGAGCTCATATAGGTGAGGCTATCAAGGATGCTTTTATAACTCTATATCCCACTTAGATGAGTTATAAACCTTATTAAGAGTATAAAATTACCTAATCTCCATTACTGTTACAAGATACATGCATTGCATCATAAGAATGGATTTTAAAAAAAAAATTAAATGTGCATGTCATCAAACCACTCTATGATTCATTTTTCCTTTTGAACCTAGTTTTTGAGATCTTCAATCACTAGGTAGGATATCCTCATGGTTGATTTTTATTCTTGTTTGGGCTTTAATCCCATTCCCCTCGACGTTATCAAGATTTTTTTTTTTTTTTAGCTAGAGCTTTTGTCAAAAGATATGCAAGATTACCACCACTTTGAATATAGTCAACATTAATGGTACCTTTAGTTGTATGGGATCTCACATAGCTATATTTTTTTATTATAGGTATGGATTTTCCACTGTAATATTTATTATTAACTCTCCCAATAGTAGTAGTACTATCGCAATGAATTAAAACAGGTGGTATTGGTTTTTCCCATACTGGAATCTCAAATAAAAGATCATGTAATCAACATGCTTTTTCATTAGCTAGACCAATGCTATAAGTTCAACTTCCATGGTGGATTTTAGTATTAGCTAGTGGTAGACAAAGAATCACCACCCAAGGTGTTCCAATTTGCATCACTGTATCTCTCAAGCACAACAAGATATTTTTGATAAAGTATACTATAGCTTAGAGTCCTTTTTAATATCTCATTACACTTTTAATTGCATTCCACTGCTTTAAGTTTGGTTTGCTCGTAAATCTAGCCAACATCCTTACAACATAAGCAATGTCAAGACGGATGCAGTCATT
>JAQSVH010000001.1:4846754-4869469 GCA_029448705.1 Adansonia digitata | reverse complement strand
AGTGAAAATAATATACATATAGAAGAACAAAATTTTGCCTGGATCAATGTGATCATTGTGAACATGTATTTCAAAATTAGTAGAATAGTATAACTTTTATAAATTTGTATACTAAGTAAAGCTATTTTTATGTGTATTATAATTGTAATATTATATATATATATATATATATAAAACCTTGGGGTGGAAAATCTCTGTCCCTACCCTCACTTTCTAGGCTTTATGTCCTACCGAAAGGGGGAAAAAAGGTAACCTTTTAAGGTCAATGATAAATAATTGTACTAGTAGTATTTAGCTACTTGAGAGGAAACTAAAATACAAAATTCAATAAAAACAAATAAAGATTAATTCAAGTCTGGCTTTCTTCTATTAATTTTTTATTAATTATTATTCAATATAATTGTAATAATATTTTAAAAGAATAATTTTCATATTTTATGGACAAATATGTGCATGTTAATGTTGAAGTGTGTTTCGAAAGTAATGAACAAGATTTCAACCGAATTAATTCATCTATTTATATGTACTTTTAATATATCATTAATCACGTGTTATTATCAATAATTATTATCAATGTATCATTAATATATGAGAAATCATTTTATTTATTGTCAATAAAATTTTTAAATTTTATAAATGAAATTAATAAGATGTACATAGACATCATAAGATATATTTAATAAAAACTAATTTAAAAAAAGAAATGAAACACATATCAGTTTTTTAATTCTAGTTGTAAAATTTAAAAAAAAAATTATCGTTAATGTATAAAAATGAATTATATAGTGATAAGTAACACTATTTATATTCATATAGATAGCAATGCTTAGATACCTTAATGGGTAAAACTTTAGTAGCTTTACTTTTATTACATAAAATGCAATTATTTTTGAAAATTTTTTCACAATAGGATGTTTGAACCTTTTTTTTTTCTTTTAACCTTTAAAATTTTCAACTTCAGTTAAAATTAATATGGTTTTAATTGGTGATATATTCTATATTTATTAATAATAATAATAATAATAATAATAATAATAAATAAATATTTTGCAGTTTGGAGGTGTGGTATTTTATGGATCTAATAATCCTTGCGGGGTATTTAAAGAATGCAGAAGTTTCTGTGGATGCCCTGTCCATCTGGTAAGCTAATTTTATTGATTTTCAATTATTTTCTATAAATTATTTATTATTCAGCAATTTACTCTTTTAATGTTGGAAATTGATCTGCGAATATCATTAATAATACAAAAGTTAAAATATTTATATATAAAAAAAACCCTTAAAATTTATCACTTTATCAAAATAAATTCTTATGCTTTTATTAAATTCAAATAAACCTTTAACTTTTTAATTTATATTCAAATAAGCTTTTAATCTTTAACTTCTATTGAAATAAGTTCTTAAATTTTAATTTATATCTAAATAAATCTTTTCTTTTATTAGATTGAATTTTCAACTTTTCTTTTAACGAAACAACAAAAAATAAATTGTCTAACCATTTTAAAAAATAATAACCCAAAAAAATAAAATAATAATGGTTATTTAATTGAAATCATTAATGTAAATAAAAAAATCAATTAATGTTAATTACTAATACATAAGTATTTTGAAAATGATTTTAAAACTTATATTCATTGCATGCTATATTCGAAATATATGTTTTATACATAATCATTTAAATTAATGTAAGTAGATTATGATAATATCATAATTTATGTGGTTGATGGGTACAACAGAGCATGGAAAAGGGACAGGAAATTTTCATTCTCCATTTGGATCCCATGGTAAATTATTTTTAACTTTATTTTGGAGAGTATTTAGATTATATCCAATGATGTAAACTGATATCTTTTACCCCTTTTTCTTTTTGCTTTATTTCGTGCAATCATATTTTCTTTTATTTCAGTGACGATGTATCAAATATAAGCTTTTACTTTATATATCGTATAATAAAATATGATTAATGGATATAGAAAAAGCACAAGAAGAAGAAGAAGAAGAAGAAGATTTCCATTCTCCATTTGGATCCCACTCGTTTTTAACTTTATTTTGGAAAGTATTTGGATTATATCCAAATGATGAAATTACAATCAGTGTGCTTTCAGTTATTGAGGGGAGGAGGATTTAGTTAGCAAAAAATCAAAATTCTCATTTAATCTTTCATTTTTTCAAATTTTTTTATTTATAAAACTTTTTTAAATTAATTATTTTTGTGTTAGAGAGAAGAACAAAATGGTTTCCATTGTCTCATGAAAAAGCGTCCCATTTTGCAGTTGCAATATTGTAGGGTGGACGGCCATGATAGCCTTCGGGATGAACGTGGCTGTAAGGTACGTCAACAGCTCCTAAAGAAAATAGCGACAACAAGAATCATCAGAATATACATACATACAGTTTAATTAGGTTAGATTATTGTCTTTTCTATTTATTTTTTTGCAGTGTGAGAGTGTCAAATGAATTGGGGGCTGGACATACGAGAAAAGCAAAACTTGCGTTGACAGTGGCTGTGATTTCTTCGTTTGTTATCGCACTTGGCATAGCGGCTATTCTTCTAATCTTTCGGGACAAATACCCAGTTTTATTTTCAGCCGATTCACAAGTTAAAGAAGATGTGAAGGAGCTGACGCCATTGTTGGCCTTCTGCGTTGCGCTTAACTATGTTCAAGTTGTTCTCTCAGGTAAATATATTTTCAATGGACTTTTGTTCAAACATACATTACACAGTAATTATGAAGGAAAAAAACGAAAGAAACTAAAAGGTTGGGTTGGGTTGGGTTGGGGTGGGGCGGGGCGGGGGGCAGGGGTGGCGGTGGGTGCAGGATGGCAAGCTTTTGTTGCGTATGTAAGCATTGGGTGTTACTATATCATTGGGATTCCTCTTGGTCTTATATTAGGTTTCATACTCAGCATGGGTGTCAAGGTAAAAATTCTCTTCCCCTTCTTTGCCAATCTGTTGTGATTTCTGAGTCCAATTATTATTGTTTTGGGCTTTTGGGTTGGAATTTTTTGGTGTGAAGATTGGCCTTGGATAAAAATTCAGGGACTTTGGTGTGGACTGGTAGCAGGGACAGTTGTGCAAACATGCATCATTTTTGGTATGATTTATAGAACCAACTGGAATAAAGAGGTAATATCAATGCGAGCATTGTCGAATGAGGACTCACTCGTATAGTTTAAATTTCTAGTGCTGCTAAGTACTAATCCTTGTGAAATTTGGTGCTGCAGGCTTCCACTGCTGAAGATAGGATAATGAAATGGGAAGAACACACAGAATCCAGGGAAAACGGTGTAGAGTAGAACAATGAAGAAGGAAGGATGCATGAATACGATCTTGGTCTCACATTTCACCAACAAATTCTAGTACCCATTATTGCCATTGGGAGGGAACGGAATTCTCTCAAATTTCTCTTGGGATGCGAGCAAAACAATAAATTGGAAAACGGCACGGTGACAATACATTCATTTCACCATCAAATTTTAGTATCCATTTTAGTGTAACGAGAATCTCACTACCTATCTCCATAGAAAAGATTATCCATCCGAATCTAAAAACCTGCCTAATATTTCAAAGATCTTGGATAAAAATATTAGATTATAAAAATAAACTCGAGCAAACTAACATTTGAGATCAAGCTCGGCCCATTTTTTTAATTACACAAATATATATGATTTTTATATTAATATATGTTATGTAACTTAATATCATTTAAAGAAACAAAAATCTAATATTATAGACTAAAAATAAAAAATGTGAAATTATTTATGTTTTAATTTCTTTTTAAAAAAAGGAAAAAATAAAATTTTAAAGATTAAATAAAAAACATTATTTATTTATATATATATATTTAAAATATGAATAGACCTAAATGAACATAAACTAATCATTTACAAAAATGAGTGAGCTTATATTTCAAACCAAACCGAACATAGGCAAATACATATAGTGTTGAATCTGTTGATAGCATACTTAAGCCTGACCAACCACCTTAAACCCAACTCATGGACAAACCTACTCCCGCTCAAAAGTTCATGAATTATGATAATGTAAAGGAAGCCCAACATCCTCTTCTTAAACACTCACTACTCACTAGCCTTAAAATGATCAACAAGAAACATTAAACCATCACAAAATTTCTCATTCTCAGTATGTAAAAGACAAAACCGTCCATTTTTGGCCATTATCTGCCCATCAGAAAACATAAAAAAGGCTTGCATAAGACCATAACCATAAGCAAGTCACTTTATTATTCACCCCCCCAAAAAAAAAATCAACTAACATATTGATCCATCCAAACAAAATAGGCAAGCCTCATAAAACATTACAGGTATCTTTAATGCAAGGTGCTGTAAGGAGCACGGCAACCTAAGTCTGTTTAAACCCAGCCGCTGCAAATTATCTTATTTACAGAGTCATGTCGAGTTAGGCCTGGATCAAATACATCCCCAGCCTGTTTTATTTAAAAAGAAAACCTACCTATCTAGAGAAGATTAAATCACTATCAAATCCCGGTGGTGCAGAAAATTATCCTTGTGGCTCACTTTATGCATTTAACATACTGAAGGAAATAAAATGAATTCAATTAACGAAATCATTTTCAAAATACGTAGATAGCACCTTTCATGCTCAAAATACCAAGTACTCTTCCCCTTTGCATATCTGATAATCTCCGTAATTTCTTGAAAAGGAATGACCCCAAAGACAACAAATAAGCAACAACAAGAGATAACAAACCATTCCCAGATTAATAAGCCACTCGCTAAGGACAATAATCAGACACTCCAACTAGACATAGGCATCTCATATGACAGATTATTAAAGAAGCAACTTCCATTTTGATCCACAACAGCTACTCATAAGATTGGGTTCCGCACGTAAAATGGCTCAAGAGAAGGAATCATATAACTAAATTATATCTCATGATTCTCCAATAAAGATGAAAGCCATGTTCAGCCTCCCATAAGATTAAATTAAATTTCCATAAACCAAGTATACTCGTCAAAATTTGTGAACCACTTGAAAGTGAGCAAGTAAACGTTGTGAAATCCCACAAACAGTAACATTACCCCAATTGCATCCAAGGTTAATAGTTTTTGGGTTAACTTGCAAAGACTAATGTAGTTTAAAGGACTAAATCAACGAAATTCAACCATTTAAACACAACAAAATAAACACAATAACTTAAATCTTAGCAGACATAATATATAATTGGCGTCAACAAAGGATATTAATATAAAATCTCATTTCAAGTATAACTCCAAACAACGTAAGAAATAATAAAACAGCAATGTCATTCGGATGCAAATACACAAAAAAACAAAAAAACATACCCTAGGCGGTGAGCACAACAGCACCACCAGCCTCCTTAATCTTCTTCTCAGCGATCTTGGACACCAACTTAGCCTTAACCACGATCGGTTGATTCTCGGGCAAGACACCTTTTCCGAGAACCTTAAAGTACCCGAACTGGGTCACATCGATCATCGGCGCGGCATCCTTGTTGGCTTTTGCCTTCACGTCTCCTGGGACGAGGGACCAGAGCTTGTCGATGTTGACGATGGGGCAGTAGAACTTGTTGCGGAGCTTGTGGAAGTACCTCATACCGACTTTCCCAAAATACCCAGGGTGGTACTTGTCGAAGAGGATCCTGTGGTGGTGCATGCCTCCGGCGTTTCCGCGACCTCCTGGGTGCTTGCGGTGCTTACCAATACGACCGTGACCGGCGCTCACGTGGCCACGCTTCTTGCGGTTCTTCTTAAAGCGGGTTGTCATTTTTGGATTGATGTGGTGATAAAAAACTCACAGGCGTTTGGGGCAGTGGGTGTGAAGGATTCAGAGCGGCTGCGAGACGAAGAAAAGAGAGTAGGGTTTGTTGGGAATTTATTTTGAGGAGGGAGTGTGGGGAAGGGGGGGAGGTTTTTGGTTTCCAGGTTTGCCCATACTCTAGGGTTTTGGGATTTTACGGCTGTGGTTCGGCCCTGACGACCGATGGGCTTCAAGGTGGTAAGATTAGATTGGGCCTTATGCGGAGTGTTGAACTTGAGCAGCATCAAACCTTGTGCGTATAAGCAATAACGTTCAAAGTTAACCAATCTTTTTTTGTCCACAAGCCGTTTTAACCTTTTGATATTTGGCTCTTAATCATGTAAATGCAGCGTGCACGCCATTATATTCGGATAACAACTAATTTACAAAACTTTGAGGGGTTTTTTTGGGTGGTTGAGCCGAGTAATCTCTTGAATTTGTCAGGTGGAAGGTTTGTAGAGCTCTGCAAGAAACAGAATAACTGTCAAAGGACACCGAAATTATATCTCCTTGGTGTATTTCGATATTCAGATTAATAAGGTTCAAAGAAATAACACTCAAAAGGTAAATGACAAAACTTGATATATTTTAGACTTCTGTCGTTAACCCTACAAAGAGTCTGAATAACTGTGATTTTTATATCTGTTAGTTAACTATAGTAAGAGTTTGAATAGCTGTGAATTCGTTAATCTTCTTACATGTTAAAGTACAAAACTGTTTACGTCTTGGCATGGCATAACACAACCTGAGTTTAGGGCTTCATGTTTTTTATGATCCTCAAATGAAAAGATTGCACTCTTCCATGTTTTTTATGATCTTCAACCACGCAGTTAAAAATCAATCATTAAACCCAATCAATCAAAAAGCCAATATCGGATCCCAAAGTAGAGTCAATAACTCGAGAGCATCCAAGTGATCAACAAGCGTTTTAGCCTTGAGTGAGTAATTTCATCTAAAATAGTGGGAATGAAAATCGAGTTCCGTCACTTGTCAAAGGGTTCTACCAGTCATTCGTGCAACTTTAGTACTAAGGAATTGTTTGTACAATGAAACAACCATACCCACATCGCCATCCCAAGTATGCTCATAAATCATGAACACATCCTTTTACTTCATACATTCATACATACATCATTAACATCACATTAACAAGGCACGATAAATAATCAAATGAACATATCATGACCCGACAATAACAATTATGAGAGAGTCTGTTTTGTATGATTCATCTTTGTAGAAAAATGGCAGCTCCTACCAAGCCAAACCATAAAGTCAAAGCTACCCAAAACGCTCTGTTCTTCTCCAATCCAACAGGAGGTCGCCACACCAGAAAATCAGCCAGAAAGTCTCTGGAGGAGGGAAGCTGATTGGTAGTCGATCCGCTTATCCTCTGATCCTTGTCTTTGTACTTATCTGTCCACGTTGCTGCATAGCTGAAAGCATTGAAATAAAGCCATATGGTTGTCAAAAAATTGTCCAGATTAGCTCTAATTACTACTATCTACCGAGGTTGAAAATGGTGAACACAATATATGTAAATATTCAGAGATGGAAAGTAACACAAGATTAAGCAAAGGCCGAAACAAGAAATAAGCTGTTCATAACATGAGGACAGAAAGAAGAATTGACAAGGTTCAAGAAGGGAATAATCACATTATTAGCAGCAATGCAATCCAAATAAGAAGTAAGCTGGTCATAAGGCACGGGAAGAGCTTAAGGAATAAGTTTTTGCTTGGAGATTAAGAAAGGACTAATGCATTATATACTATCTAAGGGACCGTGGCTTTCCTCTACAGAACTTTCAAATGTTTAAAACATTCTTGCTTCCAACTATTTGTTATGTTCATAAAGTATATGTAAACTATGAAGTACGGACATAGGCACCACAACTCATGGCAGGAATTGACAATGCAAATTTCCAAAAACAGGAAATTAGATGGTAAGAAGTAGGAACAAGATCAGACAATGTATAACATGGATGTGACTCGTACGAGAGACAAGTTATGAGGAAGAAACAGGGATAGCATGTAGTATTTACTATTTGGAAGAGTTGGTTGAACAGGAAGTAAAAATAAATGGAAGACTTTAAGAGATCAAAGCTGGAACGCTAAAATTGACTAGAACCCACATTATATTCTCAGAATTCAGGATTTCAGATACCATTGACAGCTAAATAGATGAGACTGGCTGAAGAATAAGATTTGTGCAATTGCTAAGTCTCAAAACAATTGGCCAAGTAATAAGAAGTTCAGATTAGATGCAAAAAGAGAACGGATGTGGACTGTCGGTCAATCAACATAAAAGCAAGTCTCATTAACTATTGCTGGATTATTTTATGCCATATCCAAAAGGCAAAAGCACATACCTGTCATAACTAGAACCAATCAGCGGTATAGTAACCATCTCTTCCTGGGATATCTTAAGTTTGGGTGCTTGCAAAATGTAGCGGAGATCAGCAGCTTGACGTCGAATGCTCACACTAGGATGCTTCTTCTCTAATTGCTGGTACAGAGCAATGCAGTCCGCATGGCGATTATTCGCTTCATAAGCCATTGCCAGCCATATTTGAATCTAATACCCGCAAAAGAAAAACAAAAAAAAAAAAAAAAATTGTCAGCCTTTGCCACCATTGCTAAGCCATCAAAATTCCTCAAATTCGAGTGGCCTTATCTTAACTATCAACCAACCTCACCGCCAAATAATGTTGGCCTGGGAATGATTGTAAGAGCACCTTCAAGAAACTCAATAGCACGCCCGTACATGCCTTTTCCATAAGCCTTTTGGCCCAATTCGAACATCAATTGTGCCGTTGCTCTCCTCTCTGCCTGTTCCTTAGCCACCTGTTCTCAGCGAAACTATATATGATTAAAAAATTTAAATCTTGAACTTTTCTAATACAAAAATGGAAGAAAGAAAAAAGTAGAGGATTAGTTTATTTATGTAGCAAGGGAAAAGCAAAGAAGGGAAAACCTTTTCGAGCTCTTTTCTCACTCTCATCCTTTTTTCCTCCTCGGTTTCTTCTCTACCTTCGCCTTCACTTTCCTCTGTGTCAGCCTTACTCTGCAACTCCTCCGCTTTCTTCTCCAATTCCCTCATCTCCTCAATTTCCTTAACTCTCTTTCTCATTTCCTTCTCCCAATCGTACTCCTCCCCTTCCTCCTCAAATCCGTTGCCGTTTCCGTTCTCATCGTCGTCGCTGGACGCCGCGTCAAAATCCACCGCCTTTGCTTTTGAATTCGACTTGCCACGAGCCACCACTCGCTGCGCCCGATTCTCCCCGTCCCAGTAGTCGACTTGGTTCTTATTGGAAAGAGAAGCGTGGAAGAAATGACTCAAACGAGGATCCCTCTTCGGTAGGTTCAAAACGGAGTCGATCGCCAGGGGACGGGATTTTCGGTCCGTTGTAACGGACGTGACGTCAAGTAACAAAGGCAAATTTCCAATAACCACAGCCATGGCTGGAGTCCCGGAGCAGGGAGGGAGAGAGCAGAGAGGAAAGTGTGAGAACTGGGACATGAAGTTCCCCAAAAACAAAGCCGCCGTGAAGATATTTTTGACGGTTTTTCTTGATGACTAAATTACCCTTACATCTTCGTTAAAATGAAGAGCGTTTGAAGATAATTCGCTAGATCGGTGAGGGTGAAACCGTCAAAAACAATGTTAACATAGACCAGTGTCGTGCGTGGAGACTGTTGCAGCCTACAATTTGCCTTACGGAAGGAAAAAAGCTTGATCCCTTCAAACACGTCATCGGAAATAAAATGTCCACGAAAGAGCAATTGAGCACTCCAGGTAAACGCTGTCGTTTTTTTGGACGGATCTAACGGTGTGAAATTCAACACGATGAAACCATCCGCTTCACAGAAAACGTTCAAAAAACCAAAGAGAAGGGGGAAAAAACAGTCTATCCTCCAACGCGCGCACTTCCTTGCATGGATGCACGCGCAATAATTTGTGTCATTGCCCTTTATAAGGACTAATAAATCGGTGGCGCTTCTTCGCAGCCGCACATGGGCCAGAAGCTAAAGATTTTGAACTTTTAGCTTTATCCCCAAAGCAGACTCCTCCCTCCATAACTCCGTCCAATGGCATTTCCCCTTTGTTGCAACGCGAACTTTCAGCCTTGCTTTGGTTCTTCGTCTCGTTACGAGCGACAGTTTCATTTCATTAACCGCCAGAATCTCCGATTTTCCAGGAACAGTGTAGTCTTGATTTCTTCCGAGAGGATAAGCCATCGTTTAGCTCCTTTAAAATCGTCTTCGATTAATGGGTTCTCGGTAGAGACGAACCTAGAACATTTTGAGGAAGGGCATACTGTAGAGAATGTCGATTTGCGAGAGAGAATCCGGAAATGGATTGATTCAATTCGATCGGTGTTACCTGGAGGGAGTTGGTGGAGCTTCTCCGATGACGTGGAGGTTAAATTGATGGCGAAACCAGTGACGGTTTGGCGGGCGCTTAGTCGAATGTGGCAGTTGATTGCAAAAGATCATTTGGTAATTTTCGCTGCGCTTTCCACCCTGATTGTGGCAGCTGTAAGTCCTTTTTTCTCATTTTGGTTGTGTTTTTGTGTCCTATAGTTTAATTATTTCTGATAATTTCTTGGTTCTTAAGTTGTTTGATGAAATTAATAACTGTGATTGCCGGTTAACTTTTCAGTTTTTGTTTTCTGAATTTCTAATCGTGTTAACTGACTGGTGTATTGGTTCAGCTTTCGGAAATATCCATACCACATTACTTGACGGCATCCATATTTTCGGCTCAGAGTGGTGAAATAGCAGTGTTCCACAAGAATGTACGCCATCTGATTATGATATGTGTTACGGCAGGAATATGCAGGTCAAAATCTAGTATGGTCAAATCTCCCTTCTACCTTAAGTTGCAACCCTAAGCCCGAGATTCTCCTTTTCTTGTGGTCGTTACTAAAATAGATCTGGAATCATGCTTCTATTGGTCTTTAATCTGTTGTTTAAGTGTTTGCGTGTATTAATGCTTAAAAGGATTCAACATTGCATATATGACCAAACCAGTATGTGATTTTTCTCACCAATACAATGGGCAAATGCTGCAAATCTAGTGCTCTCATGCTGTTTCCATGAGTGTAGAAAATTTAAGTATTTTGTTGGAATTTGAGCCTTCATGAAGGAAAAAGTGACAGCTTCTGATGCTTGCTTTGTACACTTGAATTTCAGTGGTCTGCGAGGATGTTGCTTTGGAATTGCAAATATGATCTTGGTGAGTTTCTTATCATGATTTTACTATTTAACATGAGATGCCTTGTCTGGTTTTCAAATAGGGCCCAGTGTTTGGGGTTTTTTTTATGAGCAACCATTATTCAAATTTTCATTTCCATTTTTGAGCGTGAATTTAGTAAATGATCATAACATTCGCTTTCATGGAGCATGACTTTGGGCCTAACTTTTTCCTGTACAGGTTAAGCGAATGAGAGAAACGCTGTATTCTGCTCTGCTCTTTCAGGTTCCGAATATATAAAACTTAACTTCCTATAGATTTTTTATATCAGTTAGGCTTGCAGGTTATATATCTTTAGTTTCTTCTGTCAGCTGGTGTATAAGATAACTATTTTTTCATCATATTTTCTACAGGATATATCCTTTTTTGATGGTGAAACAGTTGGTGACTTGACGAGTAGGCTTGGTTCAGATTGTCAACAAGTGTCACGTGTGATTGGGAATGATCTTAATCTGATTATGCGAAATGTTCTTCAGGTTTCTCACTGATTCAATAATTAATCTGTTTGAGTTTGCTGGCATGGTGGGAATCTGATTAGCATTTCATTCTTCTTGTAGGGGACAGGTGCCTTGATCTATTTGCTGATTTTGTCATGGCCGCTTGGTTTATGTACATTGATGATATGCTCTAGTCTAGCAGCAGTTATGCTGGTCTATGGCCTGTAAGATTTCTAAAGTTTAAATTGAAGCTAGTTTGCTTAAAATGTACTATAAAAGGTGGAGGTGATTAAATGGATGCATCTGAAGGCAAGAAAAGATAATGGCTGGATAGAATGTGTTAATTGGATGGTGCAAAGTCATGTAATAGGTTTTAGAGGGGTGGAAGAAGAGACAGATTAACAGAAAATGGGTTGGGATTCTCAGAAAAAATGATGCTTGGATTCAAACTGAGGATTTTGACTTGTACTTACCAAGATACACCCTGACACAGTTTTTTTCCCCTTGATTTTCAGAGTATATGGATGGTTTGCCTATTGTCCAAGTGTTACTATTTTTGAGGAAAATAGATTTTGTCTTGTGTAGGTACCAGAAAAAAGCTGCTAAATTAATCCAAGAATTCACTGCTTCTGCCAATGAGGTATTTAGTAGAAACTTTCTTTGTAGTTTGCGTCCTATATTCTTTTTCATGTCTTATGGTAGAATGAAAGGTTTCTTGTTATTTATTTCATAGGTGGCTCAAGAGACATTTTCTTTAATGAGAACTGTTCGTGTTTATGGAACAGAGAAGCAAGAGCTCAAAAGGTAATCTATTCTACTAGAATCTTTTCTCCAAATGTCATATTACTTTTCAATCTTTTCCTTTGATAGTATATAGAAAGCTAATTTATCTGTTTATGATTAATAGGTACAATTATTGGCTGGACAAACTGGCTGATATAAGCTTGCGACAAAGTGCTGCTTATGGTGTTTGGAATCTGACCTTCAACACTCTCTACCACGCAACTCAGGTTTACAACCCAAGGCTGGATAAACTGGCCTTTCTCACTTGGAAGTACAATATTGAAATTGAAAGAAAATAATAATCTATTCCCGTGATTATTGAATTTTCTTCTTTTTTCTCTATAGGTTATTGCTGTGCTGGTTGGAGGGATGTATATTCTTGCTGGTCATATAACAGCTGAGAAACTTACGAAGTTTATACTATACAGTGAATGGCTAATCTATTCTACATGGTGGGTTGGGGATAATGTATCATCATTGATGCAATCTGTTGGGGCAAGTGAAAAGGTCTTCCAGTTGATGGATCTTATGCCTAGTGACCAATTCGTATCGAAAGGCAAGAAATTTATTAACTTTGATAGATACTTCATGACTTATTTTTCTCAAATGTTCTTCATTAACTTTTCTGTGATAAATAGCACTCCATCATCTTGGAGATTGCAGAATTTTAACTGCAAATCTGTAAAGCATGACTAAATTGTGAAAAGGATTCATGTTGGAACTTTAATGTCCTCTTTACCTGGTATTTATATAGAGGAGTGGGTGATTTCTCCTGCATGTAGTTACTTGGTCGAACATATGATTTCCCTTTTCTATGATAAATAGCACTCCATCATCTTGGAGATTGCACAATTTTAACAGCAAATCAGTAAAGCATGACTAAATTGTGAAAGTTATTCACGTTGGAACTTTAATGTTCCCTTTACCTGGTATTTATATATAAGAGTGGGTGATTTCTCCTGCATGTAGTTACTTGGTTGAACATATGATTTCCCTTGATGTATCTTGCTTGGCTCAGATATTATTGGATGTGTTGTTGCTGCTTAGTCACATATGTGTTATATTTGCATATGGTACTTCAAATTCGATTTTGATTCACACTGGTTTTAGGTGGAAAAAGTTTGAAATGATTCTGAAGTTTGTTTATTCTTGGTCTTAGAAAATGTTAGTTGCAATACTCATTATGGGTGAGGTGTATATCTGTAGTAAGGGCAGTTGTTAGTGTTCTACATCATTCTTTCCCTTTATCAAATTTAAAGAAAGCCTTAGTATGGGATGTGAAAAACATCCTTTTAGTTGTTACTTACATGTTCCTTTCAGCAGAAATTTTCTTTCTTGAAAGATATTATCTTTCATTTAACTTGTATTACTTTGAATTCTGCTCTTTTATAGGAATGACACTGCAAAAGCTGCTGGGGCATATAGAGTTTGTAAATGTATCTTTTCAATATCCTTCAAGAGCAACGGTATGCCATCATTAGTGTTAAAAGTACTCGAAGTAACACCTTTGTTTTGATAGTGTTGATAGTTTCTGTAATTTTAGTGGAGTACAAACGGTGCTGGAACCAGAATTGCCACTTGCAAGGGTGGTTGCATCTTTCTTCTTGTAGTATTTTTTTTTTTTTTAGGAGATAAACTGTTCTCCCTCAAATGCCCCCTTCTGTTCCTTTCACTTCACAAAATAAAATACGCACACATAAAGAGGGATAAATTATATTAAATTTTTTCTCTTACATAAGTGGACACCACTTCCAAGCCATGGAATCCTCTCCAACTGAAACCTACAAGTGCTACAACCACCTAAGGACCACATTGTTTTGTCTAAGAACAATTCAAAAAGAGATGTACTGTTTCAGCTGCCTTCCTACATAGAAAGCTTCAATTTGGAAGAATTTTCCCCCCTCCTTTGGAGATTACCATGGTGAAAGCTCTTCCTTAAGATGCTCCTCAAGCAAAGAATGCTACTTGGATTTTGTCTCCATGACAGTTTTCCATGGGAGGTTTACACAGCCTTCTCTCCATTTTTCTTTCCTAAGATTCCAATCGAGGAGCCATATAAAAGTGGAAATCATAAAATAGAAAAGAGCACCATTTTCTATTAAAGCATATATACCTCTGCTGCCTCAGTTTTTGTTTCTGCAGTAAACTTTAGTGTGGTACATTCCATGAATGGTTGCCTGATTCAAAGTATTTTAATCCCGGTTGTTTGATTCCTAAAATCCCCAGACTTATGCTTAAATTTTTGGTGCATGGATGCCTCTATCTTTGTAAACATGTTACTATAGCTACTTGGAAACAATTAATAGTAGATAATCTCAACAGGTACCAGTCCTGCAGCATATAAATCTATCAATTCACCCTGGTGAAGTAGTTGCAATAGTAAGTTTTTCTAGGCTCTTACAAATTTTCATTTCTTCCACATGACTATGGGGAATAATTTGCTATGTACTTGATCGTTATTAGGTTGGTCTCAGTGGTAGTGGGAAAAGCACGATGGTAAATCTTTTGCTTCGTCTGTATGAGCCAACAAATGGTCAGGTAGGAGTGTTTTGATCTTCATCCTATTCAGTTACCTCCAAGAAGTCAGTGTTTGGCATATGTCGCTCGGAACTTTGATCTATAATGGGTTAATATTCATTGAATGCTTTCCTTTTGGAAATTCTAACATCATAGTGTTTAATAGCTGGCAATTTTGTATTTACTGCTTACATCCCAGCGATTTTCCTTCCAATACCTGTAATTTGAATCTCATGTCATATCTGTGTTTCTTTTGCAGATTTTAATTGATGGCCTCCCTCTTACAGAATTGGACATCAAGTGGTTGAGGGGAAAATTAGGATTTGTGGGACAGGTCCTCCATTTACTTTCAGCATTGAACTTCAGTTAATTTTTATGGATATTATTCTTACCTCGTTAACATACTCCTGTCAGTACAGGAACCAAAACTTTTCCGCATGGACATTAGTTCGAACATTAAATATGGGTGTACCAGAAACATAAAGCAAGAGGATGTCGAATGGGCTGCCAAGCAGGCATATGCCCATGACTTCATTACATTACTCCCCAATGGGTATAACACACTTGTTGATGATGATCTGCTCAGTGGGGGGCAAAAGCAGAGAATTGCCATTGCTCGAGCCATTCTTAGAGACCCTACAATTTTGATCCTTGATGAAGCAACCAGTGCATTAGATGCAGAGAGTGAACACAATGTTAAGGTAACTATTGTTATTAATACCAATTCCTCGCTCTGTTCTTTATACTCATTCTTCCCATTAGGGTCTAATGTTTCTCACATGCCACCTTATCCAGGGTGTTCTTCGAGCTGTCAGAAGTGATTCTTCAACCAGAAGAACCGTCATAGTAATTGCACACCGGTTAGCTTTCAGTCATCATCTTTTTCTTAACTCAGCAGTGAGTGTAAAAGTCTTATCATGCTCTATCTGCAGGCTTTCTACTATTCAAGCTGCTGACAGAATTGTGGTGATGGATGGTGGTCAAATCATTGAGGTTGGCTTATTTCTTGAACTCTTTTTAACATTTTTTTTTGCCTTCCATCTTTAGTATTGAAACTTTAATATATATGTCTTTGCTAAGAAAACGATATGGTTGCACTAAGAATTGCTGTTCAAAAACATGGCTGTCATCCAAACTTGCAGATGGGCAGTCACAATGAGCTTCTTAATAAAGACGGTCTATATGCACGATTGACAAGAAGACAGACCGATGCTCTAGTATAATTGTCATGTAAATTGGCACATTGTAATTGATTTCAGTTCAAGTTGCCTTCGACTTATATGTCAACAGATACAGCGTAGGACATCAAAGCAACTTTTTCACAGCTGACCAATGTATAACCATCCAACAAGAACTCTTTACCTGTTGGAATGAGAAGGAGATGGTTACCAAAGAAAAAAATACATGACTAACTGATGTTCTTTGTGCTACCATGGTCGGCACTGCTCGGGCTCTGAAATGGTATGCGGGCAGATCCTTTGCATTTCAACTTTTATTAAGCAGAACTGTACTATAAAGGCCTGAGTTTACACGTAAAATTAACAGTGCTGAAGATTTAAGAATGAAAGGGAATTGTCACTGGATGTAGAATATATTGATAAACGCACCATGCGTATACAATTATACTGTTAGAAGCCATGTAAATTTGATGATAAATTCTTGTCCCAATTCAGAATTTATGAAAATTCTTGAGCTATCTTTTTAATTACTTCATTGCCAGTGTGTATAACAATTTATGTTCTGGGTTTACATAAGACTCAATTGTTGTATATTAATTATATTATATTATTATTGAAATTAAGAGTCTTTTTATTGGAAAAAATAATTACCTATTAGCTATGTATCGTTTTGATTTTGTTGTGCCATTTGGGGGTAAAAAAGAATGAAGAAGAGTTTTCCAAAAATTTGTAATCAATGGTTAATAGCTGATGGCGATAACCAATTTCTCTAATTGATTTTTACAAAATGATAGGGCCTATTGATTGGATGAGCCCCAGTGAAGATGCTGATGGAGCGAAATCCCACCACTTTTCCCCAGGATCCATCGTGCTTCTAGCATGGTGGAATCTAAAATAAGGATGATAAATAATTGTACGGATTAAAATATTTGTAATTATTTAATTTATTTTTTTATTGGTTTATGTAATATTTGGATTCAAATATTATAATTATTATTGAATATTCAGATTTAGAGCAGATATAGATAAACTTTCGAATATCTATTATCCAAATTGGCATTACATATAAGGATAATAGATTTAGATATCTGAATCAATTATTCAAAATTCGCATTATATATGCAAATAACAGATTTGGATATATAAATCAATTATCTGAATTCACATTATATATACGAATAACATTTTCGAATATCCAAGTCTGTTATTGTAAAAGGCAAAAAATTCATACTCTATGTAAGAATCAAATCTTGGGTTGCAAGGCAAACAATTAAATACTTTACTAAGTGAATTAATCTTGAATCTTAAAATAGCATGTAATTAAAATTAATTTATACATAAGTATAATAATTTTAAAAAGTATTTTTAAAATAAAATATAATAATAAATTAATTATAAAACTAATTTATTTAATTAATTAAACTGTTAAGTTTTAAAGATACATGGTATTTTCGAAAAACAATATTTAATGACTTAACTAGTCTAATTAATTAAATCACTCAATGAAATAAATATATTTATCATAATATGATATATTTTAATATATATAATATTATAATATAATTATAGACATATTACATATGAAATAGTGTACATATTAATCATATACTCTACATAATTGTAATAATATAGATTATATATATCATTACTAAATATTTTTATATTATATGCATATTATATATTTAATACCAATAGTAATATAATTATATATAACTAGGATATGTAATATTTATATAAATATTTTAGTGTAATATTATATAAATATATATTTAAATATTATATATTACATAATATTATTTGATATAATAAAATATTATAATATGAGAAAAATCTACTTATATTAGTGTAAAATTAAATTAATTTTACACTCTTATGTAACTTTTTATAAGATTAAAATTTTAACAAACGGACCGTTGAATTTTACAATATAATTTTACTCATTGTACGTGTAAAATTTCGAATCGATCCGATATCTCTATCACTTCAATCAAAAATATTTTTTTTTCAATATATTTAACGGTTAAAAGTTTTTGACATTAAATAAATAGTTAAGCATTTTCAATTTATTCAAAAATCGAGTGGATGATCTATATGTATAGAATATGAAATAAGACAATTAGATAAATTAAATATAAATCATATTAAAAATATAAAAATATGTAAAATTAATTTACTTTTATATTAGAGCTAAGTGATCCTTCTATTATAATGTATACAATACTACGATAGTATATGCATGCAATATCAATATTATTATATTGTCACAATGTAACAATATCAACAATATTAATGCATTATATTATGTAATATTTAAATTAATACATAACATATGATAAAATGTAATACTATATGGTATATATTATAACCTACAACATTAAGTAACTATGATATACTATGTCATATTTATAATATATGATTACTAAACAATTATAATATATGTTTGATATGCATATATTATTGATAATTTAATTTTACAAAGTTAATAATTTAGGGGTTTTTTTTTTCCAAATTAATTTGATGAACCAAATGATGCACTCTGTGTCTGAAGCGCACAAGCTCTGCATGAGACCCAAATTAATTTATGGGCCTATTAACTTAAAAGGAGTTTCATATGGGGCAAAATTCGATTAATTATTCAAATCTACCACTATTTTTCTTCTGCAAATGGAATTTGACTTTCCAATGACGCAAAAACAGGGTAATCAATGTTGCATTCTATACGTATTATTTTTGTTTAAATACTGAAACATATAGATATACATGTGTTTCAACGTACCATTGTTGATTTATTGAATGTCGAACATTTTTAATTTGTATATATAAAAAATATTTTTAAATACAAAATAATAAGATTAAATAAATTTTTTATATAAAATATTCATCAATTATATATAATATTTTTAAAAAATTTTATTAAATTTAAGAAGATCAATATCAGTCTAAATAATAAGGCTAAATTTTTTTAATAATCGTTAAATTTACGAGTAATTATATCTATTATTCATCAAATTTAAAATCAATATTAATTTAATTTTTTTACAAGCCTATGTTATATACTAATTGATATAATTATTTTCGATCAGTATAATCAAAATAGACAGATACTTGTCAAAACGGTTAGTGCAGACAAAAATTAAAGCTGAAAAGAAAATAATTGTTGCTAGTACTCCTGTATTTCGAAATCAATATATATTAATCCATACTATCGATACAGATATGAATTTGCTAACCTTACGCAAAAGTACCTCGCAATAAGTCCCATGGGTTTTCCCCCGCCTTGGTGCTGCCGTCAACCCTACTGGTTAGTGTTTCCCTTGTGTAGTTCGTTTGTTTGATAGTGCACACTCTTTCATTTCTTTGCCCACCTAAAACCTGCCCTCTCATTCTTCTGAAAACTTTACAGCAATGAAGGTCCATTTCTTTTTCACATCAATATTTTCCTATTCTTACTGCATTAAATCAAGCTCTTAATATATATATATATATTTGTTTTAGCGTAGACAATGATACAAAATGCTACAAGTTTTAACCATATTCAATGATTCCTATAGTTATCTTAATTGTTTGAGCGGTGAATTTGTGGGCCATTGATTAACTTTAGCAGCAAGCGGTTTCCCAAAATTGTGCATACATGGGACTAGGAGACACAAAAAGGAAAAAAAGTGAAATCATCCAGCAAGAAAGCAGGTTTGCCTTGTTCTATATAACAATTGGATTAGTGGAAGAATGAAGAAGCTGTTGCGTCAGGTATATTATCAGGCCAATGGTAGTACTATGATATTACCGCAAGGATTAGCTTGATGTGCTCCCAGAATAAATTGACTAGAAAACTTTCGAACCTAGTTGATGTGGTATCATATTAATTTTAAGGATAACTTTGAAATTCTTGTGCAAGAAAACAAAAGAAAAATGCCATTGTTGCTTGTGTAGTGCCTCGTTTTCATCAGTCTTTCCGTAGAGAGTATCAAAATAGAGGAGCCGGCCATAAAAAATACAAAGCAAAAATGACAATGCAAAGTGGGTAATTCAGAAGAAAACTTAAAAAACAAAGATGGTCCTCCATTTCTTTTCCAGCAGAATATATAATGAGACCTCTGGATCAGTTGGCTTCTGATCCCTAGCTATGCTGAAGTGTTGTGGTGCATGCTTAGGGTTCGACAGTCATGCCATCCGTGATTCCGGAAGTAATAGAGATTTGGGAGGAGCTTCCATGTCGCTTGGCTTCTCGCAATCGAGGGATATATCTGTGAGGATAGTCCATGCAGGTGGGAAAGAGGAACTGTATCAAAATGCAGTTCCTGTATCGCATCTGATGGAAAAAAATCCTGGGATGTGTATCGCACGTCCAGAAGTTTTCAAAAATCCTCATGAATCCATTTTACGGCCTGAAGATTGCCTGTTTCCTGGCCAAAAGTATTACATTATCCCATCCAGTACAGCCCAAAAACTGAAGCGTAGACATCAGCAGAAGGTTAAGCAGGTCAAAGGAGCTGCTAAAGGCGTAGAAGATATGTCAGATGCAAGGATCACTCGGGATGTAAGTGGAGAAAACTTGGAGGAATCTATTTTTTCGGCAAAAGAATTCCATGTTACCAAACCTTCCAAGGCATCTAGAGTTCAACAGCAGAGACGGTCGAAACATTCACTGCGAAAAGGTCGAAATGTAAGGAAGCCATTTGTACCCCCTCTTCCAAGGACAAGATTGTTGCAGGATTCAGGGTGGGAACCCAGTTTGACTTCTGTACAAGAACTTTCTCCATAACCTGTTTCTCAACCTGAAAAAAGTTTTCCTTTGTCTTCCTGTTCGGATATGTGATCATGCAAAAAAGTTGAATTGCCCAATATGCCTGTTATTTTCTTGACATGTTTGTAGGGGTAAGTATATGAAATATGAACTTGAATAAATCGAAAACATTCCTTTTTAATGTACGTTTCGTACTTGTCATGTTTTTGTATTCGAGAACCCTTTCCAGAAACATGTTGTCTCAATGTTTTCCATTGTCATACTCGGATCATCCTTGTGATATCATCAGTCGGCTACTTTTCATGACATGATTTGGAATGATTTACTTCTTGATAAGATCATTGGGAAAACTTTCTTTTGCATTAGTTTGGTTCTGGCAGAGTAGCAATCCTTAAATTTGATCGTCAGTTGCCATTTACATTATTAATTCAGTTGGTTTGGTACTAGGGCTTTTGGCTGTCACGAATCTTGTCTTCATAATGCAATGATAAGCATTTAGAGTTAGCTCCTCTACCAGCAAGATATTTGCTCAGAATTTACTACAATGCCTATGCTATATTTTTAGGATTTTTTTTTTCTCCTTTACCAGATATATATTAGCAAGATATAATGCAATGAAAATTACAAATAATTTATACGTTAGACATAGTATCAAGAAAGGTGATATTACTACTATGTCTATGCTATATTACTAGGATTTTTCTTTTTTTTCTTAAAACATCTATATTTAACGTCGACATGAACATAGATATAAAGATACAACCATTCATATACATGAAAAACTTTTTAGTAAGTATATCCACATTAAACATGTCCTCGTATTCAATATCTCGTAATCAACATAACATAGTGTTTATATGCATGCTAGTTTGTTGTTATTATACGTCTATCACCAGAGAAGTGAGATTCACAAAGCCAAGGATATTCTTTGTTTTAGTTGTCAGTAGCTGGCATGATTGCCGATGTAATTGTTTTGCCTAAATTTTGTGCCGTTGAGACATTGATCACTTTATTATTAAAAGAAAACTAACAAGACACTGGCAAAAGACAATATGCCGATCTTCCTTTAAATTGTTTTCAACGAACACTTAATTCTTCAATATCTCAAACTGGAAAACGAAAAAGCTCGGGATGCAGTTTTTACCCTCTGTCTATATATATCTCAAGTACTTGGAGTGATTTCCGTTCGAAGGAAATCAACATCAACTCCAAAGGGCATAAAAGATTCCACAAATTAGTTATGAGCACTGTAAACAAACTAGGAAAACAAGAAGACAGATTGTATGAATAACTGAACAAAGGGGAACACTCGATGACTGTTAAAATCCCTTGTTGTCATTTTTTCCATTTTTCCAAAGAGTTTTCGATGAAATTGATGAAAACATCTTTTTTTTCTCTAATTTTCACTTATTTTTAATTTCATTTTTCAAAAAGTATTTTCTATTTTTACGTATATTTCCCATAATATGCTGAAAACTTCTTCTTCTCGATAACCAAATATCTTGATTAATTTTTTACGTATATTTGAAATCAACAAATGTTAAGCACAAAAATATGAATCATTAAGCTGCTGGAGGATTGTTCAACTTGTTGCGCTTCTAAGCTTCTAACTACTATTGAACAAGCAAGCATATGATTATCCTATGCTTGGATCCTTACACAGTTTGTCTTCCATATTTCCAAACTATCCTATCAAAATGGGTTTAGTAGTTGAACTTTCTTCCCTAAATTTCTCACTAAATTTATTCCTCTGTATCCTAGATCGGGTTCTAGCTACTAAATTAACTTATAATCTATAATTTTTTAGTAAGATCTTATTTTTTTTCTATCACCTATAAAGGTTGTATTTATTATCTAAAATCTTTTTTAATATTTCATTTTTATCTATTACTTTTAAAAAGTTATATTTTATTCGTATGTAACTTTTAAAAATTATATTTTATCATCCATAATTTTTCAAAAAATTTTATTATTCATCCATTTTTTAGTCAAAACTAAAA
>JAQSVH010000001.1:4804552-4826348 GCA_029448705.1 Adansonia digitata | reverse complement strand
TATTGGCATCATTTTGAAAAGAGAAAAAAAAATCTATAAAAAAAGAGACCAAAAGAATCAAGCATCCCTCTCTTTCTTTCTCTCTCTCTCTCTCTCTCTCTCTCTCTCTCTCTCTCTCTCTCTCTATATATATATATATATATGTGTGTGTGTGTGTGTGTGTATGGTAATGCATCATCATCATCATGGTGTGAATGATGATGATGCTGTTGGTATAACCAAGTACATGATCTGAATGCCAGCCTCTTCACATTGCTTTATTATGGGACGAAACACAATGATATGTAATCATGCTTATCAGCGCAGCTCCATCTAACATTACTTGCACAAGCAGCTTTGATCATAGCGGTCATGACGTTTTTCAAAAATCTTGCTTGCCTCATTCTCTTCTTGTCAGGTGACATTGGACTGCAATTTAATCTTAATCAAAATAACTCGAGTTTCAGGCTTGAATTATCCAAATTTAAAATGATTCGAATTAAGATTTAAGGTTTAATGACAAAAATTTAACGATTAAGGACGTTATATTAAAACGTATAAATGTAATAAATAATAAAAAAATTATATTTATATTAAATAATAAAACATATACTAAAATTATATTTTATATTGAATAATAATTATTAAAATTATATTTATATTAAAATAAATTAATTAATTAAAAATAAAATAATTAAAAATAATTAATTTAAAAATAAAAAACTGAATGAAAATTTTTAAAATAATATTTTTATATTTTTATATAATTATTTATTTTTTTAATTTATAATAGAATACAATTTATTAACTGTGGTAAATTAAAATAATAAAAAAATTGCAAGGCGCGCACTATTCACTTAAAATAAAAGAAAGAGCAGGCCTTTGCAGTAGAAATGCCCTTGCACATTAGAATTGGGCATTTGCTCTTTGGAACTTCAAGAAGCTCCAATAGAGTTTAAAGGCACCAGCACAATGTGGCAACACAAACAACAGGTGCAGTCCAATTGCAGCCGAAAAGTGTCCAATCAGATTGCACCGAAAGTCCGTTTGTGCGTAGTTTTGCCGCAAGCTTCGATACCAATTAAGTTGTCTACAAATGTCAAATGAATCTGTTTAGGCCCAGATGGATAAATAGTGGGTCTCTTTAACTTATCCGAGAAATGAAATCTAAAGAAATTAGAGATCAAACTGTAATTGGAGGTCGGACTCTTGTCTTGCACTTTCGCCCCATGTAGGTCAACAACACGGACCAGCATGCTCCAACTCATTTTCATTCGCTAATTCATTCGGAAGTCCAAGCATCGTCTATGCATACAAATACACACCCAATCCCATGCATGAAACCACCATAGCTACCAAATCTGTCCATTTCACCTAATTCATTATACCCAGAAACTCAGAACGTATGTTTCTTGCTTAAGAAAGGTAAATAACATTTCTTTCATAATACAATCAAATGATAACAGAAGGCCACTGAAACACACACACACACAACGCTATAGCTACTTCCCCATTGAACTCCATGCTATAGCCTTCAGCAGGTTCATGGTTGATTCAATGGCGATGCACCACGGTGAGGAATGTTGAATTCTAAATAATGTTTTTAGCACGGAAATGATTAATAAAAGACACATTGACCTCCCAAAACATTATCTGACGTACCAAAATAAATAAAGCAATTAGAAAGGTGGTAATAAAACGTAGGAACAGGGTGCATAGAATTTAGTACAGATTACAGAAAACAAGAAAGCTCTTATTTTCTAGTGAACCCTCATAACAATAACACATACGAGAGCTTCTAGTTCTATGCTTTAATCATCTTTATTCTTTCTGCACTTTGTTTTTATTCATTTCTCTTTTCCAACTCTCCCAGCCTCCTTCAGTTCCTCTTTGTTAGTTTCGTTTTCTCGTTTTACAACCTTGGCATAGGCAAAAACACTGCCAAAAGAATAAATTATACTATAAAGAAACAAATACGAGGTTCACATCTGGGGCCTTGTCTGGACAACATAGACCTTCCCATCCCTGATGACACCTTCAATGTCTTGTGGAGATCCATAGAGTTCCTCGATAGCACTTCCTGCACGAGCAATGCTGGAAAGGGTTGATTGCTGAAAGTTGAAATCGTTTATCAATGGGTCGGATGAGTAATCAAGCACAACTTTCTCTTCTTCATCCATGGGCACACTGCGCAGAAAGAAATATAGTATTGAGCACAGAAATTGACAATATATATATATATATAATCACATAAAATCATATGACAAGATTTCTTGAGAAATTTCCTTCCACCAGGAAGTTTATAAACAATGATTACAATGGTGAAAAAGAAAACCTGTTTAAGATCCAAGTAAGGGAGCAATAACCACAGTGCTAGATTTTTATTTTTGCTGGTAATGGCCCTGTAGACCTCTGGGCTCTAGCAAAGCAGTTACAAGCAAAATATCTAACCACAGATGCATGAATATCAGCTTTTGAAAATTTCTTATGTGGCCACGAAAGGCTGATGACAGTCTGTAGTAGTAGATTAGGAGTTGGGAAAAAAGAAGGCTGGACCTTGCTATAAAAGTTCACAACTTCATATGTGCGTGTGTGTGTGTGTCTCTCTGGAAGAATAAAATATTAGACATCGCTCACCAGCAATTCAGAAAAAAGAACAGTTATCCATTTAAGAACACCAAAATTCCGAACATGAGCAGATAAAAGAACTAAAGCAAACACATCAAACAATATGTAAAGTCCTCCTGCATGAGAGTTTGGAAGGAGATTACCTATCATAAAGGCCAGCACCCGCATAACCTTCTAAATCTTCACCATTTGAATCAGATCTGAAGATAATGGAACGCCTTATGAAGAGACCAATCGGTTTGCTTGGATATCCCAATACCTGAAACATGTTGGAAATCATTAGTGGAGATGATAGTTGCTTCGTGATTAAACCTAATTTTAGGTCAATAATATGATAAAAGGGCATTGTACTTATGGTTATCTTATTCTGCATTAATTTGTTAATTTTGCGTAAAGAATAGCAACTTCACAATTCATACTTTTTGTTATCTAGTATAAGTAAAATCTTCCATTAAATCTGCAGGCATGTTTTACCTGAGGAGAGTTCAGATTGTTTTTCTTGCAAACAAAACTCAAAGCACGACCTGGATAAGCTCCAACAAGAGTTTCTCCAAGTCCCTTCACCACCTATGTCAAACGGAGAGCAAATAATTCCCGTTTTGTCATCAAAGTGAAAATGTTACACGAGACCATAACAAAAGATGAAAAATGGAGATAAATACCTCAGCATAGATCTCTGATGAGTCCCCTGAAGATGGATTAGTAGTATGGATAACAAATGCATAATCAGCATTGATTACTTCCTGAACCAGGACAGCCATACAGAGATAGTCGTGATCTAGTTTGACTTTCCTGGTGCTGAAATATGCTCTCTCATTCCATTTTGAAGCCCAAACCTAGATTGAATGCATGGAATAAATAGGTCAATGCTATATATTTGTAGTATACAGGTCAAATGGAAATTAGTAACAACAAGTCTGCAAAGCACTTGAATTTAAAACGATATGAATAGAAAGAACAAATTTTGAAAGGCTCAGTTAGAGGAAAAAGGATAATGTGGTTGAATGCCAAAAATGAAATAAAAAATTAATATGTATGGATCTCAGAATTGTAGGAAGAGGAAAAATGAAATGCAGGGAGGAAAAAGAAGAAGACATCCTCCTGTTTGGATGCAAAGGACAATGATATCGCTAGTGCTGATCCTACAGTTGCAGTTACTGGAGTATAATTATTGATGAGACAGATTCAAATAAAATGGCATGGTGTAAAAATCAAAATTTTGAGGGATAAGCTCTTTCTTTGCAGAAAAATGGTAAACCTTCTTTATAGCAGTCCATGCTTGCTCCCACCTCTGTTCACCTTCGTCCCCAGGCCAAGGCATTCCAGAACTCAGCATCTTGGCCTTCAGTTCTTGCACCTGAAGTTAATAAGAAATTGAAACAAATCTGATTAATTGCCTCTCCAAGAAATCTCTGATTCAGGTGCTATTAATTTCTTACAGATGATCAAGTTAGGGAGGCAAAAAATTCTTGAGAAAATTCTGATTCACATGGAGATGTATGTAATAGCGGGAGAAGGCAGGAGGGAAATTTTTCATGGTCAGAGGATTTGGACAAATGAAAACTTCCCATCCAGAGAACAACTCAACAAAATATCATTTCAAGCCATTACCACTGCTTTTAATGATGCTATCAAGTAGGGAATGATAGCTTAGCAGAAGAAAGAACTGATAATACATACCAACTGAGGTGGTGCCCCCAACTGTAGAACTGTCTGACGAATCTCCCCAAGCGCACCAAAGTCTCCTTCTCCTAACTTTTTCTTCAAAATTTGCAACTTTTCATCCACTTTCTGAAAATTTACTACCATTAAAATAATATTATAACTAAAAATATAATTAAATAATCTAATTAGAATGAATAGTTATTATTTAAGAATGTAATATTATCAAAAACTTAAATAATATTATTGGAAATTTATAATCACATTAATGCATATTATTATTAATCTAATAGTATTAAAACTTTAAATAATATTATAGGAAAATTTATGATTATATCAACAGATCATTATTGAATATATTTACAGTTATAGTAATTAGAATTATTAAATAATGTTATTTAAAATTATTTCACTTTTATATAGTCTTTAATTTTTAATATTAACTAAATTAATATTTTATAATTATATAATATTTTCCATAATAATATTTAATTATATTTAAAGATGGTACTTAATAATATTATTAATTTATAATCTACTAAATTATATTTAATATATTAACTAATATTAAAATTTTTAAATTAAATAATATAGAATTTAAGAATATTATATTTTTCAGGTAATTTATATGTCATATTTTATATTTTTCATACTTTTATATTCAAATAAAGTTATAGGTTAATTTTGAAGTAAATTTTTTATTTATTATTATTTAAATTTAATGTTATTTTTATATATAAATGTGTATAATAGTATAAATATTTTTGGTAGAAAAAGGCCACGACCTAAAGGAAATCGCAAGTGCTGCAATCAAACCCCAATGAATCAACCTTCTAAAAGAGGTGGGCAAACCATTTGAACTAAGCCCCTATTTTGTATATAACGTTATATTTATACATAGATAGTAGACTTGTCTATGGTTCGAACCTCACCAGGGTCAAGCCAGGCATTAAGAAGCTTTTGTGACTGCCCAGACACTGCCTAACTATCCAGACACTCCCAGGCCCGCAGTTAGATTTTACACAAAAGGATTGATCCCTCTTAAAAAAAAGGCTGATTCCCTCTTAAAAAGGATCAAATCTTCTGAAGAAAAGAGCAAAATCCTTTTGAAAATGAAATGATATCTCAAAATTTTATATGACTAATAGTAATAGGGCTAAGGCCGAGCCTGGACAAAAAAAGCTATGCCCAATGCCTGGCCCGTAAACATGTTTCCTGTTATCTCCAAAAAAATAAAAAACAAAACAAAAAAGAACAGCTCAACGACCCCTTAAAAATTACATTTTAAAATGGCAAACTCAAACCCCTGAATGAGGTCACTGTAAACAAATTGCATTGGCGCACGTGTTAAGAAAGCAGTGAGATATTATTGAGGTTCAGAATTAGAATAACCTTGTTTATTTTATCTGCAAGAACCTTCTCAAATACTCCAAATGGAAGGGCAACTGATGTGGGAATCCCAACCCAAGACGGTACTTTTCCCTTTAGATATGAGATATTGCGTGATTTTGCACCAACCTAGGAGAGAAAAAGTGTCCCGATGCATAAATTAGACATACAACCATAAACATGATTCAGAGCTATAGCAACCAAAAAGGTTAAAAAACTTCAATGGTCAATCTCATTGTAACTTTGTGGGTTATAAAGACCAAATTAAAGTTTTGGAGATAAAGCGTATAAGATTTTGCAAGCCTAACCATTTCAGATGTAAACTCCTCTGCTGATATGGCATATTTACCACCAAACTGCTTTCTGACCAAAGTGATAGATGATGAACCATCTCCCTTCAAGTTGTGTGAACTTGAGTCAGCTAACTCACCTTCCGTCACCTCACTGTGTTAATGCATGAAAAAGAACAAGATTTAAATTACCTTTGCTTATATATAACATTCACCTCATGATTACTTGATGTGTTAAGACATGTTCAGAATGAAGTTAGAGATGGCACTACCTATAAAATACATCTGCAGATGAAGGTTTTAGGCGCAACAATTTCCATTTCTTTGCTTGGAGGTCAGCCAGAATATTAGGATCAAAGCATGTAGCAAAACAGACCTGCAGTTGGCATTATGCCATCTTAATACACAACCAAGTATCAGCCACAGAGAAATCTCAAAGCACCAGGTAATCACCTTGCAATTTCTTGCTCGGACAGAAACATGGGACAAAACATCTGGCATGTCAGGTGTCAACACAGCAACCGTACCATCTGGAATTTCTTCCTCTCCTTTTACTCTTTTTGCCACTAAAATAGTAGGTCGGTCATAAGATTTATTCTGTACAGCAAGCAGCTCATCCACAACATCAACATATCCAACAACCTCAACTGGACTGATAACCTGCCAGCTGTTGCAGGACGGAAAAAATTGCATTAGTGAGTTCCAGTAAATGACTATGACAAAATCTTCTTAAATGATTAAGCCTAGGTTATAAGAAATTGTTTCACTGACAATATTTTCTAATTAAGATTTAGCAGACCAATGATTATATACCAACCTGCCAAGATGAGCAGTCTCCCGAAGAACAGGATCAAGTCGATTAATTAGCGAGGATAAAGTTGCAGCTGTTCCAGCACGGATAATTTCTTCAGTAAATATGTTGATCTGGAAGTAAATTCAACAAATGTGCTTTATCTTTCTATTCTATAATGAGATCAACATCAAGTAATGGCACAAAATTTACAGTGAACAAGTTTGAAATTTGAAATAAGTAATAACATACAGCCCACTGGTCTACTCCAAGCAATGATCCAAGATATTCAGCTGATGGTTGCAAAATACGCTGGTACCACTCAGCCTTGCTAGCCAGTGCAAGGCGAGTTCTATCAAGTACTGATTTTGCATACAGTGCCCACTGAGCACTCCGACTCTTGCACATGCTTATGGAATGATGCCATCCCTGGACAAGTAATGAAGCAGAAGTTACTTACCGTGATTTAAACAAACAGAAAGAAATCTGTATGATGACATGCCATAGTCAAAGCATTTTCGTGGAGCACTTGAATTTCCTCTTTTTGCAAAATACACAAGAAATGCAATCCATGCACATGAAATATGCTAGTAATTAATTCCTCAATGGTGCGTCTGACCATTAGCGACTAGAAGGAAGATTGACTTGGTAAATTCAGCATCTATCAGGCCTTGTATTAAAAGTTGAGTGAAATTTTCGAGTTTGTAAGTTTGTCCTGCAACTTCAAGCAAATGGACTGTCAAACTATTCCTCAGAAAAACTGCATGGAAGAATTCCAACTATAATACAGTGTTAACATTCTCTGCAACCTTTCATTATCTTTAACACTGCTTCAACAAGTTCTCTTCCAAATCTCCTGTACTCGCAAAAAGGGACCATTCTAGCTATTTAACTCTAAAAAGCAACCTAGCACTAACTGAAGAGTTTTTATCTTGGAATGAAGATATTTGATTCCAACTACAAAAGATTCACCATGAAGTCTAACTTCAAAGCTCAGTAGAAGCTCCTTATCATTTGACACAATCGTTGACATAGATGAATAAATGCTGTAAATAATCAAATCTGCCCCCCAAAATCTATAAACTTAGAATCTGTTGATGCCCTTGAGAAATAAGAGCAACAATCGTAGCTCTGTTGGACAGTAATTTACCTTCAAACAATAGACCAGATCCTCATTGTCATCTGATGACAGTGCAAGATTTTCTAGAATGAGAGCGATGAAATACATGATTTTCTGCAAGATGCACAAGAAGACTAATCAGGAATTCATATATATCATAGATAGAACTAAGATCATCTAACATGCCACGTAATAAATATACCAATCGCTAAAAGACATTGCACATAAAAACTAAATGTACTTCACATAGGATATGGTGAAGAAGCAGGATTTACCTCTGGTCCAGCATTATTCAGCTCCTCATAACCTCTTTCAACAGCCGTCCTAACAGTGGAGTCAAGGGCAATGTCTAAAAACAATAGATCTTTTAGACGATCACTAGACTTCAACAACAATGGTCTAAGCTCCTGACGAGCCTCAAGCAAACCCTGTGAAAGTAGGGGTTTAAAAACAATATTTCAGAGAAAATAAATGGGCATAGTGATTATAGATTTCCAATCAAATGTTACATACCTCAAGCAAGGCTTCTACATTTCTGTCTTCAACGTGTTCAAGAACAAAACGAAGCAATTCCTGTTATGAGTGTATTTCGAATATATGATCAACTTTTTTGGGAAAGATAAATGAAAAACAAACATTTGAAATTTTAAAAAAAAAAAAAAAAAATTGAAGATAAACTTACTGGATATCCTGTTGGCAAGCCAGCTACGGGATTTATTTGCACCCCAACCATGAAACCTTCACCCTGAACACGGAGAAAGCTCCTGTCAAATGCTGACAATTATACTTTGTCCAGGCAAGTTCACCTTATTTCTAATATTACCTCTGCTTTGTAGCCCATGCAATTTGAAATAGCAGACTCAAGGTCAGCACCAGAATGAACCGCCTATGCATAAATCACAATTAGATAGAAATTATCAATACAACACAACATTAGATATAAGACAAATGAAAGAAACTGAAGAAAACAAATTCGGCATAAGAGAGAGCAGATGAAACATAAACTCGTGCCTCAAAAGCGAAAGAAAGGAATCTCTACGATAATGAGATAAAAGTACAGCTAAGGAACAGAATAATAGTCTTTAGAAGCAATGTGTGAGTAGATGCCCATTACATTATCCTGTTCAGACATTAAGATGCAGATGACAAAAGGAACATTATGATGAATACAACCATAAAGGTTTAAGCAACAGACCTTCAAGGTTCTCATATAATGTCCAAGATCACGCAAAAGGCCATCCTTCTGATCTCTCCTAAAGCTTGGTTCAGAATGGATAGCACGATCATAACTCAAGAGGCGCTCCTTTGTTATTCCATTCTCATTTAGAGTCTTCCAGTAGACACTGATGTCCAAATCGCTTTTAATATAATCGATCAATGCCTGCAAGCATATGTTCTGTTAGCTGATGGAAACTACTAAAGAATTTTAACTAAATTCACATATCTGATACCTGACAGATTACGACATCATCTGGACTGGTGTTATTATGCAACTTCTGGTGCCATTCCTCCATCATTCCTCCCTTGCAATCATTGTTTCTCTGAAACAGATAGATAACAGTTCAGGTAAATATAAATAAGAAAAGTGGAAAGGACAGTAACATGTTCTTCAAGATAGACCTGGATGACCAGTATTTCATCCCTAATTCTTTGTCCTACATCGCCTTCACCTCCACGACCAACAGTAGACATAATCATGCGCAACAGCTCCCGATGCTGTGGATGAGTGGTGTAAATACTCTGGAGCAAGTCAGTGAGTCTATCCTGCGCCTTACTTATCTCTCTGCACAAAATAGAAATAACTACATTTGCATTCAAATGGTCATCATGCAGATAGCAGAAACTTTGAAATTAACCTAAACTGTACCGTGGTTTCACATTGTAGTTTTTGTTCCATATGAGCTGCCTTGTAGCCATAAACCTCATCCACACTAAGATCCCAGCAAGGCTCAATTCACCAGTATCTTTGGCTTGATCCATTAAGTCTGATGCAATATTAAACCTAGAAAAGGGAACCAGCAAGACTTACTTCTTGAAGAACAATGGGAAGCTGAAAATAAAACTCAGTAAGGTCACATTTGAAGTACATTAAGAGAAATTCAAGATTTTAGAACTTGAGTAATCCGCTGAGGGAAATTTCAACCTCCAGTCAAGCATGAAACCATTAACAGGACATGAAGGAGCAAGAAAGACACACAACAGCAACTTGTGTGTATTCAAGAGAGAGAAAGCATGATTTAAAGCGCTCAACATCATAAACGATAGAAGGCATCACAGTGCTGTTCATTATTGCATGTATGCAGATGGGTTTGCATGCATTTTGAGAATATTGACTATTCAGAGAAAGGCTGGGAAACAATATGCTTTCATGCCTCTGTTTGACATTGTTCGACAGTCACCAGTACAGTTATCTGTCCTGTCAATGTATTGGACAACCTATAAGGCAAGATATCACAATTTGAACTAATTTTAACAAGACAATGATCTCACTTTGGGCAAAAGAGAGTCTTATAATGAAGAGCCAGATAATGTCTTAAGCAAAGGAAAGCAGAGGGATGGTCAAGGAAAACCTACATTTGCTAGAAACTACAGCAATTCAATTAGTAAATTAGAAGAACCTGGATATGCTTTGCACCAATTTGAACAGATTTGAAATTTTTTTAATGAGAAGGTCAGAAAAAAAATATGAGGAAACTGTGTAATTTTAAATTTCCTAACACATCACATCTTGGAGTTTGTACAGGCCTTCTGGTTCACATAAGTAGGTTGGGTTCCAAAAAATAAAACTCAAAGTATGATGTCGGAAAACAAACAATCCAAACTCAAAAAGAAGACAATAAATTGTGTTTTAACTGAATTCAAGTAACTAGCTTTCTCTACAATATACCCCTAATATAGACAAATTATCTGCATTTTCTAAGAGAGTAGATACAACTCCAAACGGCAAGGATCTTATAACTATTTTCCTTGAACACTTGCAGATGCTAAGATATAAATTACCTTTGCATTGCGCTACAAGGATAACTAAATTCCTAATAACTAACTCTGCAATATCATAAAAAGAGAAATTGTTGATGACAAAAATGAAGTCCAAGTCACAGAAGTTGACTGACCGGTGCATAAAAGACTTTTGCGCCTCACTCTCCAACTCTGCTATTCTATCCAATAAAACCTTTGAAGTACCTTTGCCATCAACACCATCCTTGTTTTTTTCAAGAAAACTACAGTTAATCAGAGAGGAACGCACTTCAAACTAAAAATAACATAATAGACCCAAAATTTCCTGGTTGAAATCACGAAAAAGGAACAACCTTTTGAACTTGCTTGAATCTCTGGCTGAACTCTACATAGAAGTCGGAGCCTTTATTCTTTATCCACTTCCCACCCGACAGAAGAACAAAAGGCATCCCTTTAAAATTACCATCCTCAATCTCCATCTCAATGAATTGCACCTACAGATGATTTCAGGATATGAATATGGGCATGGTTTTGTACCTTATTATATTTTAAATCTCAATAAATCCAACTTATGTGTATCATAGGACTTCAGTCCTAAGGCACGCATGATAAGATTGAAATCTACTTAGTGAACCTGTTTGGGAAGATCAGCAGAAGAGCTTGTTGAAAATTTTGATTCAGCAGCTCCATCTAAAGAAACTGAACCAGGAGGGAGAACACCAGGAGGTGGGGGCTGAAAAATGTTCACATAAACTAGTCTCAGATTTATATGAAAGAAATAGTGATTCAATCCCAAAGTAATGTCTTCCTAAGGAGTGTAACAGTTTAAGGAATCTTACCAGCCACTCTCCAGCGTTTTCAGATAGAGCCCAATGCAGGGTAAGCGGTTCTTCAAAATCAGTAGCTATGTGAATCTTTATCTTACCAGCAGGTTTGGTTACAAGTACCTGGAATATTTTGAAGGGGTTGAAACTTTAAAAGATTTTGCAAGTGAAAATCCTTAAAGACAGAAGATAGAATTAAAGAAACACTTGCTATCTTACCACAAGCTCTCTCTCACCAAGTTTGTAAATGTTCTTGTTCATAACAGGGCTGCCATCCAGTTCCTTTTCCTTAGCAAAGCGTTCAACTGCTGTCAATGGTTTTGATTCAATAGAGATACTTTCTTCCACAGATTTTACTGAATGCTTATTAACAAGCTGCATCAAGTCCCTCTGCTTGCGCTGAATTCGTTCAACACTAAAATATCTTTTGCTCTGCAGTTGCTTTGACACTTGAGTCTCTATCTCTCCTTTAGTGATCTTCTTTCGAATTTCATCAAGAGATGCACCTTTCTCTAGTTCAGATTGCAACTCTTTCCTTGCTTCCTCAAATTCCCTCTAATTATTGAAACATTACTTCAGTCAGTATGTAATACATGCAATGACCTTTTAAAATTGAGCCATCAACTAGGCCAATTTGCTTTAATAAATAAGAACTTGAAACCAAAAACTCTTAAAAGCCAGGAGGAGAGAGAAAATTACAAGCTGTTGCTCTGGGGAATAATTCGGCTTCCCTGCTTTCTCCCATCTTATATAGGCTTGTATTTGGACAAGATCATCAGGTATCTTGTTATTTTTTTCATGAATAGCAGTTTCCTTATATTCCTGTCCACCTTTTTTTGATAGTTTTAACCGGATGTCGTCCACAGAAGCACCCCTGGCTATTTCCTCCAACAGCTCAGCACGAGCTGCTTCATATTCCTCCTATAGCAAGGGAAAGTTCTTAGAGACAAGGAAGGAGATTGCACAAAATCCAAAAATGATATTACTATTTCATATTTCTCAGAGATTAAAGAAACAAAGAAATCTCTAATTCATGATTTATATACCCACAATGATAATCCTGCTTTTTTCTCTTAATATCACTCAACTGATTGAAAAGTATAAAATGCAAATAACAACAAGAACCTGGAATATTTCTTGAACTCTTAAATAAAGAGTTGGAAACTAATATATTGTAGCCAAAACTTTAGGTAACCAATACCGGGGCATGCCTTAAAATTTTATAAGATATTGCATAATAAATTGCTCCATTCCATCAAAAAAACATTCTGTTAAAAGCACATAAGTGCAGCTCCTTATATAATACACGAAGAGAAATTAGTTTTAAGAGTTAATCAATCCCACAAAACAGTGAAAGTTAACAGCGGAATAGATAAATAAAAAAATAATGCCTGAAACCTATTTCAATGGGCTAGTTAATGAGGGAGTGGGAATGTTAATTATGCAAGAGAACATCAAACATCAAATAACTCACTCCTAGCCAAAAGGAGAAGGAATAATGGAACAAGAAGAAAGGACTAGAAAAAGAAGAACAAACTGAAATGTAGGACCTAACTTCAAAAATATGAACAAATAAACTGTATAATTATTGAACATATTACTTGCCTTCTCTTGCTCAAAGGTATACATCTGTTTACCCTTTCGCTCCCACCTCAAATATGCTTGAATCTGAACAAGATCCTCAGGAATTGAAATGTCTGAAATAAATGTCTCCCTCCGTGGTAAATTTACATGAAAGTTCTGACCATTATTTTTTATCCTGTAAATGGCAAAATAGGGAGAAAAAAACAGCAACTTCATTTGAAGTAGTCCTTCTAAATACTATGAATTTAGTAAGAACAAAACTGATGGATACTTGCCATTTATTTCGGGCTTCATCAAATATGAGAAACTCTATAGCTTGTATTTGAGGATCACCAATTTCTAACTCTAAATAAGAACTGGAGCCAGACTACAGAAGCAATATGAAGACAAAATAAACAACTAATTGTCCGTGAGGATTAGTCAAAACTGAATTTTTATGTCAGTTTGTTGAACTAACCTTCACAAACGGAGTTCTTAAGGCTCTATTCTTGTAGTTTTTGGTCCCTTCAGGTTGACGTGAAGGAAGTACCCACTTTCTGTTCCAAAAAAAAAAAAAAAGATGAACAGAGCTTTCTCAAACTGTAATGAAATGACACTCATTATCAACACTTGAAAATTAATCAAAATCAAAACTAATGTTGACATAAACCAACAAGTGAACTTACTCGTTTCTACCACGTATCCCACCCCAGTGCAAGAGCAAAGAGTCACTACTATACATGATTCTAAAATTTACTTGGGTAATAGACCCGGAAGTAGGAGCAGTAGCGTCAACCTGCTCAATTAAAAAGAGTGATTTTTTGTCAGTATATGACACAAATAAGCTATAAATTCCAAGCTAAGGTCAATTAAACCAGTGGTTTATGCAGAGCATATGGGTTAGCTAAATTATTTAGCACCAAGCTATACCTACCTGCAATTCAATATTCCCATCAATGTTGAATTTTCCGAGATTCTGCAGCAAAGTAAGAATTTATCAAAATTTTTGATAAATAAAACAACAATAATTGTGCCAATGAACCTACTAACTCATGCAAAATCAGAAAAGGAAATAAATTCAGATATAATTGGTATTGCTTCAAACAAACAAACCAAATATATATAAATATATATATATATATATGAGTGCTTCTTTATGTATCCCCACTCAAGAAAGGAACAAACACTTCTTTAAAAAAGGACCTACAAGATAATAGGGAGCAAGATTTAGATGTCTGAGAACATTAAAGGAAAATAATTATCCAATAAAATCCTTTTCTGTCGATCATAATATACATGTTTTATGAAATTTATGTGAGTGCTTGTTCAAACCCAAATAGCTCGCAGCTAAGGATATGATATAGCTGGATTCTATTGCTTCATGATCAAGTATAAGTAACAATAAATTGGTCCTCCAATTCAATAGTTTAGCGTGTGACCCAGTGAAAGAATCCTTTATCTTCAAATTTGGAAAAACAAAGTCAATTAAGTTTGATGGAAGGATTAATCAAACTAGCATGATGAGCACTGAGAGAAATAAGCTAAAAACGAAACAGAAGACAAACTGCAGTACAGTACATTTTGCAGCAGAGCCATAAATTTGGCCGAGAAACTTTTTGTGTTAAGTACATACATCCAGTTCGAAAGAATATTTTGGAAAATAAAGAGAGAAGCTGGCTTTTATGCTTACTACTTACCATTCTTACTTTCATGGGAATAACCACACAAGTTCATCGATGGTCAATCATGTGGAAAACCAACACAAAATAATTTATCTCATACTGAAAAATTCTTTAATTGGATATTTCAAGGTCCATTAAACAAAAGAAACTGCAAAACAGAAAGAGAACTGATAGCTACTAAAGTTTTTAAAAATCTATATCATAGGCAGAGAATTTGACAATGAAAGCTAAAACTGGGGCTCCGATGTAAAGCTCTAAACAATATTTACCACCATGCTTGTCAGCAAATTTTTTTTTTTTTAATAATTGAAATTTATTTATTTCAAAATCCAAAGAAGCAGAATAAAACTGCTATTCTTGTCAACATATTCTTAAATTCAGTTTGAAGGCAAAACAGTTACAGGGTGCAATACAGGTAGAATTAATGTCATTTACATAGAGATCCATGGCTTAACAAAGGGAAAAGACAAAACCAGTGCAGCATTAATACAGTGATATTGATGGAAAGAAGCACAGTATTAATGAATTACTTCTTATTCAATTCAATAAAAGTACAACGCTAAATACAAAAAACCTTTTTAAATTAGTAATTTAATAATAAGCCAGTGCCTATAGGCATCAATTAAGCAAACTCTTTTACAAATAATCCACCATAATTGCGTCACAGATTTCTAAAATTCAAAAACAGAAAGCATAGGCAAAGCAACAAGGCTAGAAGAGATTTTTACCTCAGAAGCCGGATCAGCGGCTAACACGGCTTGAGGGATGAAGGTAAAAGCCCCCTGGCTCCCCATGGCTAATTTCTGTTGCCTCTTATTCAAACTGTTACCAAAAAATTTTGTAGATATCTGATATTTGCGTGGCTGAGCTAGCGATCGATTCAGCGAAGCAGTGGCACAAAATAAATTCGTAGAAATGCCAGCAGAATTTTTGAGTTTGCTTTGATGCTCTAAAACCGTGGGACGGAGGAAATGCTGATGTATCAAATTCTGGCCGACGCTATTACTCATCTTCCTCGTTAAAACTTCGTATCCCCGAAGAATTTCAACAGTTATTTAAAAATATATAAAATAAAAACGATTTTTTCAGGATAAAAAAAAAACAATAATAATCTAATTGTTAATCGCATGATTTCCACATAGATGATAATCAAAATAATAATCCGAAAAGAAGAGATTGCACCATTGAACATAATAATCCTTCCATGATTTCGCAAAAGAAAGAAAAATAAATTACACTTTTGAAAATGCAAGTGAAATTCTGGATTTAAGAATGATAAGGCGTTGAGAGAATGAATTTGTTAAAATTACCTTGAAAGATATGGAAACCTAAATGAGAGAGAAATTGAGTGAATATACGATCAGATTTCGAAGACTAATAAATAAAAATAATTGAGTGAATATATGATCAGATTCTGAAGACCAATAAATAAGAAATAATTATTTTTTGTGATTAGCAAATGGAGTACTTGAATTGAGATATGAGAGGGCGGAGAGGCTTATGGGCTTAAAGCTTGAATGACCGAAAACTAACAAAATTATGGAAATCAGGAGCCAGACTTTCCGTGAGTTGTGTTTGGCAATTTATCATCATCGATGGGCACGTGGCGGATATATGATAAGGACACGTAGCAAAGTTTCGGGATTGGGGGCGGTTTGTCAAGTGCGATACGGGGAACGCAAGGGGAATGCGTGGGGTCCGTGAATGGTAACGACGACTTAAGGATATTTAAATTGTTACTCTTTAATCGCCGCTTGTTTTTGGACAGAATTCCGAAATTTACCCTTTCCATTCTGATATTTCTCAGATCTTTTTCAACCTTTTTTTTTTCCCGATAACAATTTCACGGTTTTTTTTAAATAAGAAAAAACATGGTTGCACTTGCACCACCATTTTCTAATCATCTAATCTCATCTAATTATAAATAGAGAAACTCCATAAAGATTTCCCCAATTTCTATATCCAAGATGAATGAGATCTATATTAGCCAACATTATAAGAATTTTTGAAATTACTATATAGATTGAGATGCGTATTTGAATTTTTATCTACAAAGAAAAAGAAGAAGAGAGAGAAATTGAACTTTTACTTTTCTATATATTTTTCCCTTGCAATTCCATAATTTTCTTCTTTTCTCTTTTTTTTTTAATGAATATAAACTTGCTTCAATAATTAAATAATATTTTTCTTAAATTATTTATTATTTATATAATAAATTACTCTAATTATCTTTAAGATAAATCCTTGGAATACCCACATGTATTATAAGCATATTAGTTTTTTTTTTTAATTCTTATGATATTACATATTTAATTTTTTTAAAATTCATAACTCTTAAGAGTTTATTTAACATCTCAAAGTCTTTTTGGATAAATGGTTAGATTGACTAAAGTGAAATTGAAAATAGTAGTAGAATGAAATTGTCAATGTTAATGGTGAGATTAAAATTGGTATGAAATATGTGTTTAGATTTAATTGCAAATATGACAAAAGATAAGAATAAAAATAATAATTAAAGACATTTAATTAAAATAAATATATATTAAATAATTAAATATAAATAAAGTTATTATTATGTTAAATAATAATTAAAAATATTAAATTATATTTATATTAAAAATTTATTAAAATTATATATATTAAAAACTAAATTTATATTTATACTAAATAATTATTAAATATTATTTGTAGTAAAATATAATTTAATAAAAATAAATAAAAGTGGCCGGGGGTGGCTGATCGCCCACTAGGGGTTTACCAAACACACTCCAGTGGCTGGTGTGTCGATGGGAAGATGAAATCTCTGAAAAAAATTCGGTGCAGCAAGATTCAAACGAACTTTAAATTATTATCTCTATTAATATAAAAAAATAATTTAATAACTTTTTAATTTTTGTAAATAAAACAAAACTCACTCATTCTAAAATTACTTACGTAATTAAAAAAACAATTACTTTTATTTTCTCGAAACTTTTACAACTACTTGTTCACTTACTCTTTCTTCTTCTTTAAAAATGTTTATTTTAATATTTTCTTTCATTATACAAATACAAAACATTTTTAAAACATAATTTTTTTTATTTTTTAGTCATCACTTTGTAAATATCTCTATTCTAATAATCATCATATAAAGATTGAGTCGATAAGATTATTATTAGAATGGAGTGAGCAAAAAGATCCAAGCATTTACAAGAAAAAAAGAGAAAAAGAGCCAAAACTCATATAACACGCAAATGAAAGATCCCTAGCTGTCAGGAGCATCTTTATTTTAAATCTACTTGAAGCAAAAATTCCGGACTCTTTTTAGTCTGCGTTCCACGTGCAAATACGATAATTAAGGTGTAGCAAATTTTGGTTCATGCCGGTGCAGAGATTGATAGATCCAAGAATTTCACGCGATTCTCAATAATTTAATATACCACTGTTTGAGATTATAATTGTTATAAATAAATAAAAATAAAACCAGAATTATCGAAGATACATTATTTTAAGGTAGAGATGGGGGTCGGTCCCAATTCCCAATCCCCAAATATCTTTTCTATGTAGTCATGTTTTATATTCATTTGTAATTGAAATATCAAGATTTAATTTAAGTTCAATTAAATATTATTTCAAAAAAAAGAAAATAAATAAATATCATCCAATTTTGAGGGGTACAAAAAAGAACTTGTATCTGAGTGGATGTATAAAGATAATGAAAAGGATAGACCTTCGAAAAAAATTACACGAATGATTGAAGAAGAGTAGAAGACAAGTACCCTCCAATCAACCAAGCAAAAGCAAAGCAAGCAATCATTTTCTCTTTTTTCAAGCCTAGATGTTTCCAGCTTCTTTCTTTTTTCTTTTTTTTTTGCTTCTTTTATTTATTTATCACGAGAAACATGGAACATTTTAATATCTTACTAGATTTTCTTTCTCCTCTAAATTTAACAAAATTATTTTTTAAAAACTTTTTTCTCTTTTCTTTTTCTTTTTAGACCCCAAATTAGAAAAAACAGTTTCTTTTAAGATTTTATAAATGCAAGAATTATCGAATTATGTCTGTTCTGAGGTATTATCTGCTTTTAAGTAGTGCATAAATTATAAGAGATTAATTGATATTGGGATTGTTATCTTTCCTCTACACTAACCTCTCAGACAAGAGTATAGATTGTGAAGGTCGAGTGAGCAAGTCATGTTATAGATTGAGTAAGTAGACAAGATTTTATTGTGTAGGTCGAGTAATTCAAAGTTACTTATATATATGCCTAAATGAAATTTTAATTATGAGCCTATGACTTGTCGATTTCCAGATGACGCCGTTTGTTGACGTAAGGATTGTTGAACTGTGCCCGCTATGAAGAAGTGCACAGACTGCTCTCACGGTTTTGTTATTTGAAAAAAGATGCCTCCATTGGGGAAAAAAGGCCCTTGGTTTTATAAATCACGATCTATACCCTCAGTTAATTGATGTGGGATTGTTATTTTACTCTAAATTTCATTATCTCGCAAGTGAATAATGTGTAAATTAGATTATGTTACACTCATTATATTATATATATAGACAAAAATAATAAATAAAAAAATATATTTAAAAAATTAATTAATGGGTAGTTTTTTAAATATAAAAAACATAATTTTCCTTAATTTAATTATTAATATTTTTAAAATTTTTTAAACAATTTTACTGATTGAGTTAACTCACAATACCAATTCAATCAAAAACTTTAAATAATACCATTTGGATTAATTATTTTTTTAAAAAAATAAATATTAAAAAAGAAACATTAAGTTAAAATTAAAAATAAACAAGTAATCTTTAAATAAATAGTTATTTTTAGAGGATATTTAAAATATTAAAAATTCTTTAATTTTATTTTATTTTTATATTATAATTATAATTTAACTTGCACGTCATTTTTTTCACTTAGTTGGTGTCAAGTAATTTTCTACAACATAATTAATTACATTGAAATTTCAAAAAGATTCATAAAAAGAACATTGGTGCTAATTATATATGTATACATATATATATATGGATTATTATTAGAACATTAAAATTTTTTAATTTCATAAATAAATTAAAAATTATTATATATCTTTACAATAAATTTTTAAAAAATAAATAAATAAAATATATGATAATTTTTTAAAATTTTTTATAAAATTAAAAAAATAATATTAATATATCAAATAAATTATATAAATACATATTCGTAGATTAAATAATTAGATCTAAAAAGTAAGTTGTTAGTGTAAGCTCAAAGAATGAGATATCATAAAAGATCACATATTGTGATATCTTTTGAGTTTTGACTAAATAAATAGAAGGAGAATATCAAATTCTATTGTTCTTCCCGACCGATAGTCAGTAACGTAAAGCCAAGAAGCAAAGCAACAAAACTGCAATTGCGAGTCAAAAAAGAAAAGGGGGAAAAAAAAAAAAAAAAAGGGAAGATATTTAAAGGTTTTTCATGTGGCCCTGATACCCAATGGTCTACTTTGTCTGCTTGTTTGCCAAATGCCATGCATTTATTTGGGTCCCTGAGGCCCATCTGGGAATTATCACAATATGAATTAAGAGACCCATCCAAAATAAAAACTAATTATTTGCTGCATTTTATATCTTAACTATTAGGTAATTTTCATATTATTCTATAATATAATTGCATCAATTGTGCAAATAAATAAATATATATATAAAAGATTATTATTTTATACACATAAATAATTTTTTTAATTTTTATAAGTGTAATTAAAATATTATTATGAGTTTTGTTATTTATTAAATTAATTTATTAATCATTTTAGTGTATTATAAAAAAAATATCATAATATTTTAATTGCGTTAATTAAATCTAAAAATTTTTATTAGTTACTCGAGATAATTTTATAAATACATATTTTAATTGTTATTCCTTAAATCGCACGTAATTTCCATTATGTATTTTTCTGTTTTGGTTACACTGTTGTTGAAAAGATTAACCATAAATGACACATATATTATGAAAAGTAATTAAAAGTTGATAAAAAATTTTAAAACATAAATAATAATATAAATACATAAATAAATACGAAAATAAGAGTAGCGGTAGGAGCCGAGGCCCCCTCCACATTGATTGAGTTCTTTAGTATAGTATCGAGCAAAACCTATCTAAGTAAAATAGAAAATTTTCAATTTGGTCCCCCTAGATGCATGGATTCTAATGAATTAAAACATTAAAAAAGGAAAAAAAATTTTAATTTGGGCTCAAATTTTTTTTAAATTTTTGATAACTTTTTTTCCTAAAATTAATACTGCATTAATATGTTTAATTTGCCGAAGTTTTAAATTTTAATTTTATCATTATTAATTAGATTCTGTTTAATTCTTACTTAATTATTTACTTCCTTAAATTAAGAATTTTTTCTCAATCTATTAAAAAATCTTAATATCAATTATAATATGTCAATTAATATTTCTATGATAGTAAAAATAATTTTAAAAAAAAGATTGAACTATTATAATCTTAATACAAAATAATTACCTTATAAAATTTTCTTATATTTTCTTTAATTTTTCAATTTCTCTTTGAAAATTATATTAATCAATTAAAAAGAAATAGAAAGAAAAGTATTTATATATTTATATCGTATTCATATTTTTTTATCTCGTAATCTTATTCAAGATATTATATGTTTATATAAATTTTAATACATTTTTAAGTAATTTAATGTAAATTTTGACATATTTATGCACTTGTATCGTATTTATTTTTTTGTATCTTTCATGTTTTAATTATTTTTTAATGTTGTGTTTATATCATATAATCACTTGATGTCTGAAATCATCATGTCTAATTATCAAATAACTCTCAGTTTTGTGTTACGTATTGTTTAATGATTGGAGTTATTATTTGTCTAGATTAAATTTGACAATTTTAAACCTTTAT
>JAQSVH010000001.1:4792473-4804452 GCA_029448705.1 Adansonia digitata | reverse complement strand
CAGTTTTGTGTTACGTATTGTTTAATGATTGGAGTTATTATTTGTCTAGATTAAATTTGACAATTTTAAACCTTTATACATTACTTTAAAAGTTATCCCAAATTACTATAATTTGCATAATTTGTAATAGTAATTCAATTTAAACTATAAGTTTATTAAATTAAGAATTGGATCATTACATTTGCCATACATTAATGTAAGTATCTTGTTCAAAACTTACACAAATAATTAAATCAAACATATAGCATCTACATAAATGGGAAATGAATCTAAATATACATTTATTATAATGCCTATTTTTATCACTTATAAGTAATCTTTTTTTTATATTTAAATAACTTTGATTTAAAAATTTTTCTTTTCATTTTTAGTTTTTTATAATAAATTATTTTAAGTTATACAAACTAAATTAAACAATTAACAAAAACTCAAATATTTAACAACAACAAAAATAAAATTAACTATATATATATGTTATTTTATTATTTTTATAAAACTTATTTTCTAAATGAACTACTATTTTTTTGAAAAACAACATACATTTTAATCATATAACTTTTTCTTTTTATTAAATATTTTTTAAAATTCATATTTGAGGGGTTCATGTATTTGGAATTAACAACAAAAATAAAATTAAAGATATATACATATATATACACGTCATTTTACTTTTTTATAAAACATATATTTTTAAATGAACCACTATTTAAAAAAAATTTACATTTTGATTAGATAACTTTTTCTTTTCGTCAAATATATATTTTTAAATTCATTTTTAAAGGGGTTCATGTATTTGGAAATTGGAATTAACTTGATAATATTTTATATTATACCGGTGTGTTTCGGTGTACTATTTTAAATTTATCAAAATTTGAATATTTTAATTTATATATAAAAAAATATTTTTAAATATGAAATAAATGAGATTAAATAAATTTCATATATAAAATATTCATTAATTATATATAATGTTCTAAAAAAACCTTCATAAATATAAGAAAATCGAATAAGTTAAATGGTAAGGTTGAAATTTTTTAATAATCGTTAAATTAATGAATAATGATGTCTAATACTTATCAAATTTATAAGTAATTATGTATAGTATTCATTATATTTAAGATCGATATTAGTTTAACTTTTTTTTACAAGCTTATACTATATATCGACTAATACAATTATTTTCGGCCGGTACCTACCAATACGGCTGGTAGAGACTAAAGCCAAAACCGAAATAAAATCAACTATCGTTGATACTGTTGTATGTCGAAATTGGTACTAACAGATAACACTGGTCTTAATCCTACTCATCCCATCAGATTTTTAAGATATTTGTTGTAATATTAAAAATCATTTTTTGTATTTTTCAATATATTTTATGAAAATTATAAGTAATTTTTTTTAATTAAAATCCCCAGATCGGCACCCAACTTTAAAAACTTAGTCCACAGTTTGGTTCCAATCAGGCGAAGCCTACTAGCTTGCCGGGCTTGGACAGGTCCGCCTGTCAATGCCTAGCAGATGCTAGCCAAGTGACTGGAATTCATTAACAGCAACAAGAGGAGACTCTTGACCTGCTTGCATCATCGCATGTCCAAACAACTGGGCTGAGGTTGCCCATGGGGTTGCCTGGATCGTTCTGGTTGATGCTGTCCAAAGATTTCTTCAGGTTCTCAAAAGGCATCGTCGTAACTGGTAAGACAGTTATCAAGTTGAGGACTTTTGCCGAGATTGGCAGCCGAGGCCTTTGCGCCATTTGTTGGATCGATCAATGCCTTAATAATAGGAATTTCAGTAGCAAGTTTTGGCTCATTCATTGACCCCCTTTACGGCTCCAACGCAAAACTTTGGGTAGTCTGTCTCGCGACACAAGTCACCATCAAGATTGTGCGCAGTGGCCTGCCGAGGAAAGTGGCCGTGACGAGAAAGACCAATGAGAAAGAAGTAAAATGCTTGATAGACATCCTAACAAATGTTTTTTTTAACTCTTTTTTCCTCTTTGGGTCTGTTCACCAGGTTAATGTGAGGAGCTTCTTTGTAAATGGTAGGGTGAATCGGTATATTATGTATCTGTAGAGGTCGTACAAAGCTGTTGAGGACTTGCCTATTTCTAGGGCTTCTCTATGTGATTATGTCGATTGGTGAAGATTATTACCTAAATAATAACAAATAACGAAATCATTTGATGTGGAACAAATTTTGATTTACTAATCGAAGACAAGATCATGTAATCGGAAATTATCTGCTAACTATAACACTGTTCTTCCATAATGCAACGAGAGCGGGTATTGCTTTGGGAAAAACTTGTTTTCTCTAGATTATATTCTCGGCCTTAAACGAATGAATGTTGTTTTTCTCCCTTACCGAAAAGTAAAGGATTCCTTTCTCCTTCATGGCCAGATGAAAAACCAAAAGGACGTCGGTTAAAGGAAGTTTCATTTCTTCCTTGGTAATTATCAAATGAAAAGGTATATAATGTTTCGGTTATGAGCGGATCCAATCCAACATTTCCAGCAATGGGTATTGTGCGATTGACCAACTAGCTCTCCTGCGAGGACTAGTGCATATACTGTCAGAAAAAAAAAAATTCAACTCAACTTCTCAATGACTAGCATATAAATGAAGTTGTGAAAAGCAACAAGCCAACAATTACTACCTATGACCAAATTAATGAATGACATTTGCAATACTTTACACTAATTATGTTTTAAATATGTATAATAAAAGTAACTATAAATATTGAGATTCGAATTTTAAACTTTTTTAATGTCATATATTAAAGATAATTGTATGAATCATATAAATTAAGTTGCCTGAGTTCATTCTTGAAATATATTTTGTTCAAAGCTCATATATTTAGAGAAAACCATCAAAAGGACTTCAGCTTTTTTTTTTTTTCGATAATTGAAACTTTTCTTGTAATCCAAAATCACATATAATATACCATATTTAGGTAGCATTTGGTATCATTGTCAATATAACCATGGTAATCTAATCACCGAGATGATCTTATTATTAAAGGATCTTAGCATTGATGATTTGTAATCACTATGTTTGGTTAATAATCATTAATTTTTGAAAATTAAAGATCACTATGTTTGGTGTTATTAAAAATCAAATATGAACTTAGGATTTAGTTCTGTTAGTTTATACCGCTATAATGACATTCAGCATATTTGGAATTTGAACTTAACATCTACACCTTTTCCATTATCCCCCAAGCTATAGCCTCTCTTATACCTAAAGAAAAAAACCTAAAATTCAAATATTATTTTGTTCAAAAGCACCAAATAAACATTTACATCACAATAATTGTACACGTTAATTATTTCAATCTTATTAAAAAATAATAATTTTTAAGATATATTAGTAAATATTTTATTTACATTATAATTAAGTATAACTAAATTATAAAATTAACATAAATATTTATTGATAAGTAAACTAATATTAATAGTATAAATTATGTAAAAAATTTTAAAACACTATAAAATCATAATTATAGAAAATAAAAAAAATTGTTTTATATATATATATATATATGCTTATTAAAAATACATTTTAAATCAAATGCCGCCTTAAGCATTTAGAGCTTGGGCTTTGTTTAGTAGGATGAAAAAAAAAATTAGAAAGATGAAAAATTGGAAGAGAAACATGAAAAGATGAAAAATATATTTTTTTCATTAATGTATTTGGTAGGAAAGATGGAAAAGTGAAAAGAAAAAATAATTTTATTTTCTCTCATTGCTTGGTATGATTGAAAAATGAGAGAAAAAATTAAAAAAAAGTATATTATTTTATCATTATACCCATTAAAAGTTAAAGATGAATAATTAAAATTTAAAAATTGATGGATAATCTTGTAAATATGTTTACATGCACTACTATTATTTTCTTTTTTTTTTTTTAATTTGGAGTGATTTATTTTATTAATAGGTGTAAAAAATGATAATCTTTTCAATTTTCTTTTCTCCCACTTCTCTTTTCAACTAAACACATTTAAAATTTATTTTATGTTCATTTTTTCATCTTTCTTAATCCATCCTTTCACCTTTGATGAACATTCTTGAGTTTTTACCAGTAAAATACACTTTAAATTAAGTCAATTTAAAGGTATTTCACACCTTTTGCAAAAGAACATGGCCAGCCATTAATTTTATTTCGTAATTAAACATAATCAAATCGGTTGTTCTCTGATATTTAATTAAAAAGTATGTTTTACAACTTAAGATTTTAACAAATGCTCTGAAAAATACATTTTCATGCGCAATGATCATAAACTTGACAAAATAATTAGATTATACCTTGAGTATTCCCAAGCAAAGCTCATTATTATTATATATATATATATAAATATAAGAAATATCTTGAATCTTAAATCACCAACACTTCCGAACATATCACCATATTTTATTTTTATTGTAAAAAACAATGCATATATATATATATATATGTATATGTATTGACAAACAGATTCCCTATCCAAGGATGGATGGATAGACCAACCCTTAATTTAAGTCTCATCCTCTCGAACCTCATACAGACACATACATACATATATATATATATATATGTTTATATATTATATGCTTAACAACGAGAACAAACAGCTATAAATTGATATCTCTTTTCATTGTCCAGACTATCTTATATCGATTCAGAATTTAGTTCTTGTTGATATCTTCCTTTGACGTTAATTGCAAGCACTTGGAACCCAATGATTTCAAGTTCGCGTTATTAGGGATAAAAGGGGAGGGCCTGGTGGATAGTGCAAAAACGTGATCACAGTCATCGTAAGCGTGCAATGCTGCCATGACGGTGGCTTTGAGTTCTTCGACGTCTTTGACTTCTTTGATACTATTAGTATTGACAAGACCCAAGGCCTTTTTCAAGTTTTCCAATGACACCGAATAGGCTTTATCGCACTCCTTAACCATCTGGCTGTTCCCTAGGACGGGAACCTTGGCCTTTGCTCGCTCGGTAGCATTGATCATCTCGCTTAGAATCACGTCAAGAGTTTGTCCACCTTTGGCCTCAATGAGTTCACGTCGAGCCGTAACTTGACCGGCCAGGAGAATCATGGCCACTGCAACAAAGGCCAACGAGAAAGAGATTTGCTGCTTGTTAGCCATGTTTTTTAACCTGGTTTTTTTTATTTTTCGTGGGATGCGTTTTTTTTCTCTTTATGATTGTAATAATAGAGGGTTGATTGGGATTTTATATAGCAAACGTCCTGAAACTCCGATCGAAAGCAAGGAAACCAGAAATAAAAAAAACAAAAAACCCTAAGAAAAGGGTAGAGGTCAGGAAGCTTTGCCTATTTTTGGTGTATCTTTGCTGTTGTTTGTTTTTAATTTTCTAATATTGAAAGAGGATCCAATTCAAATGTTTGGCTCTCAATCGTGTATTTAAATTACAGTTTTATATCATTGTAACTATAGCGTTCTTTTTTTAAATTTTGTGCGGTTTATCATACATCGTATATATAGTAATTATAATTACTAAAATTTATCACACCATTTTTGTTGGTAAAATTTTTTTTAATTATAAATATTTTTTAAAACACAATTTTTTTCGGATATATCAAATTATAACATAAAATATAATATTAGAATTTATCAAACCTACGCATGTGGGTAAAAAATTTTCATCTAAAAAATAATAGGTAATTTGTTTTAAGCGAGTTGTTTTTTTTAAATGTGTTTAAAAATATGTGTTTTAAGAATTATTTTTTAAAATGAAAAAAAAAAAAACTTAAACACCCCTTAATTTTATTTTATAACTATAATTTTAATTTAATTTTTTAATTATTCTTTAACTGGGCTAGTTTCACTTGACTTAGTGACCCTAAATGTCTTATTGAATCTCAAAACTCAATTAAAACCGAATCAAATTGAAAATTATTTTTTCGCAAAACCCATGTTTGAACTCTTTTATCTATTTCCCCAAAATTTTCTCTCATTCTTTTTCTTCAAAAACCCTAAACCAAGTTGAAAGCTAACCAAATTTCTATTCCCTAATGCCTAACTTTGATTTGCCAACTTTAATTCTGGATTGAAACCCTAAATCCAAATATTTGCCTACACTAATTTCACTTTTCTTCTGGAAATAACTCTAAAAGAATCACCTAATTCCCACGGAAAAAAAGCTGTTTTTCAAAATTGGGTGATTCTTTTTTTACTTTAATTATGTTTGACTTTTTTACACGTGAATTAAATGAATAGGAGATGGAATTTCCAATCGTCTAACATGTAAAATAGGCCACGTTATTATGTAAAAATGCACATATCAACATGCCATTAGGCAATGTATTAATTTACTGACGGAATTAAAGTTTGAATATTTAATCTTAATTTTTTTTTAATAATCAAATCATAAAAGTTTAAGGATGAATTTGTACATTGACCTTTTTTATTCTTCAAAAACATATCATATCCCAGAAGAGGTTGGGAAAAAAGATATGAAGTTATTATTGGGACCATAGAAGGTTTAGTGTATCTTTACTAGAGGTAGTAAAATAAATTCGAATTCAAAAATTCACTTAAAAAAATTTAAGTCTGAACTCGAATCAAACTCGATTTAATCAAAAAGTCAAAACCGTGAACCCGAATTAGCCCAAGCCCAAAATGACTAGAATCCAAATATAAAATTAAAAATAAGAATAATTAAATTGTAATTAAATAATTTTTAATAAAGTAAAAATTTCAATTATCAATTTTACAATTTTTTATAATAAAATTATTTAACAAATTGATTTTTATACAACAAATTAATTTTATATCATTTTGGTGCTAACGAATATTGATTTTAATATATAAATATGATTAAAATATCTTTTTGTAAGTCTGTTTAAAAAATTAGTATTCGTTGTCACTATTTAGTAATGTTATACATAAATTTCAATTGCTTAGTGAATTTTTAAATATATAATTTTATATTTTAAAAATAAATAAAATTAATAAAGTGTTCATTAATGAAATTAGTATTAATTTATAATGTTTTTTTCCAATTACAAATTATATTAGTTTAATATAAAATTTATTCTTTTTAATGTTATGTAGAAATTAAAAGTACAAAAGCACAGAAATTTAATGTAAGTTTTAACCCTTTTTTAATTAATCAAATAAATTTATTAACTTTTTATAATTAATAAAAATTATATTTTTGAAAATAAAGAAAGTTAATGTAAACCTTATTTTTTTTATTTATTATAAAATAAACTTATTTAACAAAAGTTAACTAAAATGTCTACTTATAAATTTAATAAATTTTATTAATAGTAAAAATAAAATTTGCAATAGCGATTTAAAATTTGAGTATATAAATTTATTCATCTATTAAGGTTAATTAAAATTAAACCTTTGAAAGTAAAGTGATTTAATGTAAACTTTAATTTTGATGAATTATTATAAAATAAATTCATTTAACAATTGTTTTAACGAAACTAAAGTTCTTATTTATAAATCTTATTAATTGGAAAATGATGCTATGTTTGGAAACATGAATTTGAAAATATGGATTTGGATTTCATTTGTTATATAAATTATGAGAATAAAACCCGTATGTTATATATAAAATTAGTTAAGTTTCAATATAATTATATATTTAAAAGGTATAAAATTATGAATTTCAAATTCACACATATCTATAGAGATTTCATTTTCACTATTGAATAGGCATATGACAAATCCATAAATTTGAAAACTAATCATGATTATTACATTTATATGTGTTTTATCACGTAACTTACACTATTTTTTAAATTCAAATTGATCTTTTAAAATTCAAGTTTCTAAAGTAACCTTAGTTTTAATAGAAAATTTAGTTTTAAGATAAGATTAGATCATTATATAAAAAAAATTATACAAGAATTAATTAGTGATACTTTTTTATTTATTGTCTTATCTACGTTTAAATCATAGCCTTATAGTTTTATTTATTCTTCAAATATAGTTATTTGTCTATTTTAATTTAATTATTAGTATTTGCAATTATATTTATATATATATATGGATAATATAAATTATAATGTATTTGCATGTTAAAATTCGAGTTCATCAAATCAATTATTTTAAATATTTATATGATTAATTTATAATATATCATTTTTTTATAATAAATTATTTAACAAATTGATTTTATATAACAAATTAATTTTATATTTTTTTGTTGCTAACAAATATTAATTTGAATATATAAATATAATTAAAATATCTTATTATAACAAAAATTTATTTTAAATAATCAATTAATACTTTATTTTTGAATATAAATATTTAAATTACGTAAAAAATATTATATCTAAAAATAAAATAAAATTATTTAAAAAAATCCGAACTTGAGCTTGAAATAGTCTAAGCCCAAAACAATTCAAACTTAAAATGATTCAAATAAAAAATAACCCAAACTCAAAATAATCTCACTAAAATCTGTTACGTGAACTCCAAGACAAAATCATTCACAAAGATATAGTAATATCTTTTTGGATACAAAGCTTGGTGCTAAAATTGTCGACTTCGGGTTGGCAAAGGTCTTTCGAGGAAGAGCAGGGTCACATATCAGCGCTGCCATTTCTGGTATAACCATCATTTCTTTTTCCTTGTTTGTTCCAGGCATAATTCACTGTTTTATCATGTTCAAAAGCTTTTCAGATTGGCTCACTTGAAAATTCAATTCAAATGCATGAGCATTAGAAGAGTAAATTTTGCCTTTTCTTTAATGTCCATTTAGAACATGTTTGAGGATGTAATTTCTATTTTAATATCCACAGGGGGGGATATATGGCTCCGGAGTTCCTAGCACATGGCCAATTAAAAGAGAAGGCGGTGTCTATAGCTTTGGAGTGCTTTTTCTAGAGATTGATACAGGGAAGAAAAACAACGGGAGCAAAGCCGGAGAATTCTCTGACAGCCTAACGAGTTGTAGCTGTAAGCTTCATACAATTCCCTCGGACGCCTTGTTTTCCCATTCCAAACACTAGTTTTTGGTTTAAAACCTGTCATTACAGACACGATTCTCGTTAAGTAACGGTCCCTAGTAACCTCTCTATCAATAGAGCTATTCATGAGCCAAATGAGTTTGGATTGATCTTGGACATAAATTTTTTTAATTCGAACCTATTTGACTCGAATTAATATTTTTAAATTTAAATTTAATTATAAAAATATAAATATTGATATAATATACTTTTATTTTTTATTAACTCGTGAACAATTATTCAAGCTTTCGGTGTAGGTTTGATTAGGGCTTGGAAAAAAATTAAAAATTTGAGCTATAGCCTAACCAATGAACACATCTACGTGTCAGTGAAGCCCCTTGTTAGTAGGGCTTCCTATAAGTTGAGCTCTTGCAATACTGCTCCAGCAGTCCCTAGTCACTTGTGTAGCTTGTGTCAAATGACTTCAATGCAATTAATGAGATAAATTATTATGTGAAGACTAGGAGCTAGTTTCAGAAGGTTAGTAGGATTCTTAGGTTTACTTTATTCTTGAGATATCCTAGAAATCATGGTTTGAAGGCTAAACTATGAAGACCGTTAAGATGTGTATTTTCTAACCTTTTCATAGAATAAAAATGTCACATTCTGTTGAATAGATGGTGCACTTTTAAGTGTGCTATCATACGATGTTTCTTTAGTGCCTGTGACCAAAAGCCACATACGATCACAATAAGGATTCAATTCAACAACATTCACTGAAAAACCACACTATATTCCAGGAGCTTGGTCTGCATTTAGAAAATGTTTGGAATTCATAGACAACAAGATGCTTCTTCATTAGCAAACAAAATTGAACATTTGAAAGAAAAGAAAAAGCATGAATTTCCCTCAACGTGTGGCTACTAAGTTCCCCATAAGGCCTCCGGCAATCTCATAATGCCTGGCATTAGAAAACCCTGCATCTAAGGCGAGTTTCTCCAATTCCTTCCCTAAAACAAAGGGCAGAGTATTTAGTCAAAAGCTATGGTGGTACTAAATCATCCCTGAACTTTAGATTATTTCGGGTTCCGCATTTAAAGCCCGATCATAGTTTTCAACAAATCAAAATCTTAATTATTTCAACACTACAGGAAGCAATACAAATAGATAAAACTATTTTGGAGCAAAGTATTATTGCATACTTCATGTGCTGATACGATAGTTTCATTTTTGCAAAGAAATACATCTGTTCTACGAAGAAAATCCGACTAAGACCTCAAATGAAAGTTTAAACTGATATAGATCTTACAGGCACCTCAGTACTAGAATCTACAACTTACTAAACAACGATTAAACAAAATTAGATTTCAAACACTGAATTTGCTGCATCAAGAAAATGAATTATCACTGAAAAGAATAATTCAGCATGAATAGATATAGGTTATTGAAGGAACGAACCTGTTAAAAATTCATCAATTGAAGTTTTCAAATACTTGTACTCCTTGGCAAGGCCATAAACTGTTGCTGTTGGAACTACTACATTATCAATCATCCATTCCTTACCAAAATAAAAGTTTCTAATGTCAGCAGCGAATTTGGTATCGAACTTCATGTGCAATAAGTGCAAGGTTATCCGAAAAGAATGACATTCGACACTAATTCACAACTCTTTACAATATTTATAAAACCATAAAGCAATGGTATAGAACCAAGAAAAAATAAAATAAAATAAAATAACGGCACAATGGTTGGGGCTACCTGAAACAAGGCAGTAAATGGCTGCATGCTTTTATTAAAGTCGAGGATTGACACCCTTGAGCCTGAAAACGACGCAAAATTTAGAACATTGTCATCAAGCTATGGTCACAATTTAACTTAAAATGAAAACCTAGTTATCAACAAGAGAAAAGGACGATTGCCTAAGTTTATAGACCTGGCTTTAAAACTCGAAACATCTCCTGCATGGCTCGACATTTATCAACCATATTACGTAACCCATAACCCATGGTAATAGCATCAAAGTGACCATTAGAAAACGGCAAATCAAGCGCATCACCTTCAACCCATCTGGATTCAATTCCAAGCATAAATTATCTCATGGGAAAGGAAAAAAAACAATTGAATCTAGTAATGGTTTTAGACGCAAATGCTTCACTTATGACCTCCATTATGGAAGAGCATTTTCATTTTCTTAAACATGGGTTTTTATATAAAAAAACAACTAGTCAGTTAACAACAAGATTTACCAGTGCTCACTCAATGTTATTGTAGCAAGCCTTTGAAAGCAAGTATTGCCGTGATGAAGCAATTGATAATTGTTCCTTTGAGAAATCAAGGCCAATTACCTACAAACATTACCAACCCAGATATTATTTATTTCCAATTTGCTACATAAAATTCAAAATGCCAAAAAAGAGTAAAAATGGTGAAAAACAATTCAAACAAAACATACTTTTCCGTAGGAACCAACTTTCTCGGACATGAGGAACGTTATGTCCCCGCTTCCACAGCACAAATCCAACACGGAATCCCCCTTTTTTGCTCTGTTTTCGTTTCTAGGTTAATTAAATTTCCACGAGACAAAGAAGCAGAAATAAAAAAAAATTAAAAAAAAATGAAGAATTTTGAATACCGACCCACTCCAGGATACAGCCATGCGTTTCCATATACGATGCTGACCCAAACTCAGCAAATCATTTAACTGCAATTTTCATCCAACCCAAAGACAAAAATGACAAGAAGAAGAAGAAGAAGACGAAGAAGAATTGGTGAACAAAGCGATAGAGAATTGAGTTGGCTTACGTTATCGTAAACAGGAGCAATGCGGTTAAAAAGCTCTTGGCGGTAGCCGGCGCATTGAATCGAGCGGCGTTTGAACCGGGAAGCGGCAAGGTGTGGAACTGAGAGTTGAAGAGTAGACATTTTTCCTTCGTTCAAATTTCTGAATTCTTTCTTTCTGACGCCTTATCCTGTGCATTCTGAATTCTGATGAATTATAAGACCGCCAAACCAGGCCATTAGTATTTTGGGCTTTCAGTTGAAACCTAGCCCTTCAGCTTCTTGGA
>JAQSVH010000001.1:4774533-4789634 GCA_029448705.1 Adansonia digitata | reverse complement strand
CTAGCAATGGAAAGAAAATTGAATTCGAATCATTGATCCTTTGTTTGCTTCCTGCTGCTGCTGCTATTGTGCAGCAAAGAGGCGAAAAGGGGTGTGCATTCACTTTTCGAACAAAATTAGTTTTTGGTCTATAACCTTTTCGCCCCTCGTCAAAATTCAGAGGTAGGCGACAGGTATTAGCTTTCATCAACTCAAATCAAAGCACCCCAAACAATAAAAGAGACGTGATCGGAAAGCAGAAAGTGTATGGCCCCGCCCGACCAAACACCAAACCCCAGAAGATTAGACTGAAATGAACATTGATAAAAGTTGTGGCTCCCATGTCTAAACGTACTAATTAAGAATAATTTATTCTTTTATTTTAAAATTTTTACTGTATTTAATTATTATTTTATTAAATTTAAAAATATTTGTTAATTACATTTTTACATGCATCACCTCATCATTAAACAAGAATTAATGTTTTCCAAAGTTAAAACTTCTTCTTGTCAAATTTAGGTGTTCTCTAATCAATTCATGATTAGATTTAAATTATTATTTAATAATAAAATAATATTTTTATTTAAATTTAATTATAAAATATATAAATATTAATATTTTTATAATGTAATAAATAGTAAAATAAATTTTTAAAATGATTCAACTTGAGTTTAAATAAAAAAAAAATTTAAAAGTTTCGAATTGCTATCGCCATGACTCCTCTAGTTAGTGATTAGCATAATTGCTTTAAAAAATTTTTCTTTCGTAATATTTAAAAAGGGCAGAGAAAATTAAAATAAAAATAACGATGAAAAAGTAGAGTACTCCCTTAGAAATTATGAAAAACAATTCAAACGTCAAAGTTTGGAAATCTGCAGTTTGCTTGCCAATTTTTGGAGGTCCAAGCAACAGTTCAAGAAACTGTTTTTTAGCTTTCTTTTATGTTATTTTTTTATATTTTTAATACACTTTTAATCTTCATTCTATCTGATTAACTTATAAAAAAAGAATACTAATAACTTAAATTTTTATCAAATTTATAATTTTTAAAAATTTATCAATAATATTATATCAATAGGTCAGCTTCTTCTTTTATTTTTTTTAGTTGTGGAGTTATGAAGGATGATTTCAGATGAGCCCAATTGGTTTATTAAATTAATTTTACAAAGTGAGGAATGATAATATGGACCAACAACTCAGGGCAACTACCAACTAAAGCTGTGGATTATAGATATAATGTATTTTGTTGTGATGATTATGATTCCCCCCAACCAACTAAAGATATATGTGACATAGTGCTGACAGCGATGGTTCCTCTGCCACATGCTTTTTTGTGTCATTATTATGTAATTTATCCAATGAGAATATATCACAGTGTGTGAAGAAAAATTATTTTTTAAAAAATTATTATATTTTAAAAAATAAATTAAAATTAAACATAGAAAGTATTTTTTTTAAGTTAGGGATTAATTGTTAGCGCTTATTAAAAATTTTATTTTCATTATTATCATTAAAATTTGGCTTTTTTTTTATATATATATTTTCTTAATAGAGTGTGTCCCTTAACTCATGATAACTGCTAATTAAAGACTTTATATATAGTGTATATTGTATAAGTATGATAATGGAGAGTTTAGATTTAGATATTGGTAACTATTTGATCTTCTTTGTGTGGATTCACATATTACTACTACTTTTTTTAATAGATTTGAATCCTTATATATTTATTCATTGAATTCACATTATTTATACTGATAAAAAATTTAAATATCCGAATCTTTACTTCTAAATATTTGTAGAGAGTTAAACCCTAGTTTGTAAGGTTAACTATTAAGAACTTTACTAAATGAGCTAATCTTAAATTTTGAAATAATCTGCTACTAAAGTTAAATGGATAATTTTCCGGTACACAAATAGTAAATTTTTTTAACTACATAAACTGAGTTGAAAACCGATTGCATGTCTTATTTATTTATTATTTATTTTTTAAATATATAATAAGGACACGTGACGATCTTTTAACTCACTTGTGCAGTTAAAAAATTTCATCATCAGTGTACTGAATAATTATCCAAAATAAATTATATCAAGTATAATGAAATATGATAATTTAAAAAATATTTTATAAAATGAAATGTAATAATAAACTAATTATAAAATTAAATTAATTAATAATATATTTAAATAAAATTTATTTATAACTTAAAATATTTTTAAATATTTAAAAAAAACTAAAAAAAAAAGAAAAATAAATATTGATTATAATATATTTACTTATCACTTGAAATAATTATAATTTATAATAAAATAAAGAAAAATCTCTCCACAGATTTTCATTCGATAAGTCCCTTGATGGTCTAATGAATTTTTGGGCTCCGATGTGGGGAAGATCCCAACCGCATTGAAGACTGCCACAGACTTATAGCGTCTTCACTGGCCCGCACCAGAGCTGTGGACAAATTCATGCGAGGCCTTCCAAGACCAACTTGCATTGGAGTTTGGACTAAACTATTGCAATTGGTCTCCCACTCCATCTAAAAGCTCAAAGGCCCATCCCTGCTTTTCCTATCCAAGCCCACTCATGACAAAACCTTTTTTTTTTATTTTTATTTTAAGGTAATTTTTATTTTGATCACTGGTTTTAACATAAAGTTTCATGTAAATCACAAACATTTAATTTCCTCAAATTATATCACTGAAATTTTATTATTAATAAATTAACACTAACTCCTATAAATAATTCTAACGAAAACATTAACTTAGCATTTATCGTAATATATGCCCGACAACCATAATCTTGATGAGATGTAACAGATAAGCTATGTATGTGTACTGAGTTAGCATCTTCCTTAGAACTACTTAACGAAATTAGCTTAAGTTGTTTAATTTATTGATAATAAAAATTGAGTGCGATAATATGATGAAATTAAAGCTTGTAACTTAAAAAAAATAATATTAAATCTAGTGATTTAGAATGTAAATTACTTTATATTCTACATCTCGTTATTTGGAAAAGGAGTTGAGTGATAGTGTGATACTAAGAAAGGCAACACTCTTTCATCTTTAACCTTCACTTTCTTTTTTCTCTCTAAAACTTTGAGATAAAATTTTAAACTCCAACTTTTGGAGAATCCAACTGTTACACACTTTTTTTTATAAGTTTTTATCCAATTTATTTCTAGTTTTTCTAACCAAAAAAAGAAGAATTCGTATAATCTCTTCAGGGCGCTATAGATATTATAAGTATGTAAATGGCTATCAACTTGATGGTGATGATGATGATGATGGCGGAAGAACTTGAGTCATTATTACCTACACGTACAGTGCAACTATTGGAAATGTTTGGTAGAAAGGAGTAAAACCATTTCTGACTTTTATATTAAAATATTATAATTTTTTTTTTATTTTTCGAAATAAGTTTATTTGAGATTATTTTCTGAAATAGGTAAAATTTTATATTCAATTGAAAAAATATCAAATAAAATGATAATTTTTTAATACAGATGAGAAATCGACAAATTATATTCTAATTTCTCATCCACATAAGTGAGAAATTGTCTCTTAATATGTTGATTTCTCAAAGATTTTAAGATTAACCATACCTTAATCTTCTAATTTAAGGCTTAATCTTTGCCCCATGCTTTTTCTTTTCTAGGGTTTTTTTCCCCTTTCTCTCAACTATTAAAACTTGTTTTTCCACTCCCTTTATTCTTTTATTTTTATAACACTAACATACTAATAAAATACCTAATAGCCTTAATTAACAAGGTCTAAATTGGGCTCTCGTAAATTTTTTAAACAATTTAGGTCGGTTATTATATGTAATACCCTAATCCCACATTAAAAAATTATAAAGGATCTATTTGATATATATGTAGAAACTTCAACTTGCACTTGTATGATGCCTTTTATGGACAAAACTATGAGGCCCAATGGGCTAAAGCGAATAATATCACGTAAGTTGGGTGCCGGTTTTCACAAATAGTATTAGAGCACAATCACAATCAGCGAAAGCTAAATGCTATACCATGAGAGCTGCCTTTAGAATCTTATAGGAGCTAATTGTTATACGATGGAAGCCACCTCAAGAATCCTAATGCCTAGTGTAATCTTAGTTCTATTTGTTCAGTGCTAGCCTTAACGAGGACATTAGGCTTTAAAACGAAATGAGTTTGTAACACCCTATTCCACATCGAGAAATTATGAAGGATCTGATGGATATATATATATATATATATATGCACATATCTATGTAGAGACTTAAACTCATACTTATGAGGCGCCTTTTGTGAACAAACTGTGAAGCTCATTAGGCTAAAGCGGACAATACTTTGTAAGTTGGGTGCAAGTTTCCATAGATTTTTTAAGTGGAAAAACACATGTATTGATCATTGTTTTTATTTTTTAATTACATTTTATCTATATTATTATAGAATATTTGATTGAATTGATTTACGAATTAAATAATATCAATTTAATTAAAAATTAATTAAATAATAAAATAATATATTTTAATAAATATAAATTTTAAAATATATATGTCTTAGAGAAATAATTAACTATCCACTTTAAGAAAAATTAATTATCTTTTTTATTTTGAAAAAAACATTTTTTTTAAAGACAAATTGAAAAAATTCACCAACGTATAATTTTTATTTCAAATTCTAGTTAAATTTGTATTTGTAGGCGGAGAAAAATTTTAACTAGTCACAAATTACCTTTGTAAATTGAAAATTTTTTTAGTTAAGGAATTATCAATTAAATTTTGCATCATTATGTAAAACCAATAATATTGTATGTGATGACATTATAATTAGTTATTTTATCTCTGGTTATATTAAATTAAACTAGAGATAAATAAAAGATTTTATCTCTAATTAAAAAATTAATATAGAGATAAATAAAAAAGTTTTATCTCTAATTAAATTAAATTAATTTAAAGATAAATAAAATAGCTTTATATTTAATTAAATTAAATTAATTAAGAGATAAATATGGAAGATAAGTTATTTTGGAATTCTTTTACAAAGAAACCATATTCTTTAAGAACTCTTTTCCATCTAGCTCATTACTACTATAAAAAGAAGCCTCCATCAAGGCCATTGAACACAATTTACAAGCATAAAGATAAGAAGTAGATTTTAAAGATACAAATTCTTTCCAAAGTCTTAAGAAGTTTTCTCTGAAAAATTCAAAGAATGCGAAGAATATTGCTCTCGTTCTTCAAAAAACTGTTCTCTAATCCTATTCTGACAGCAAAAAAAAAGGCAAATTCTATCTATCAAAATAAAGTCACAAAGACTGTTAAAACGAACTCCATCGATTCAAGATCAAGTCTGAAGACCCTTGAATCCAAGTTTATGTTGAAAAAAAGAATTAAAAGATTTCTTCGTTTTAAAGAATATCCAAAAATTGTAACTTGAAGTCTGATAAATTAAATCTTTATTTGTTTATAAATTTTCTCGGTCATATTTTTGACATGAAATTTGTGTGCACAAATTTCTAGCATAGCTAAGGGGACAATCTTTGTCTTTCATCCCTTTTCTTTAAAGTTTAAGCTTTCAAATCTCAATGGCCTGTTAAATGAAAATCTTCAACAATCAAAATCTTAAGTTTTCTCTAACTCAAAAGTTAAAATAAGAAATATCTGCTACATCACTTTATCAATGTTCATCATTAGATTTGGATATCATAGCTGCGGTGACAACTAGCACTACTTTCCTAAAAGAACAAGTGGCTCTTCTAGCAAAATTTGTGAAATCCTTTACAACAAGCATAAAAAAAGTTTAAATTGTTTTTATGATGAAAATTAAATTTTTTTTTAATCAACTCAAAGGGCTTATCAAACAATGAAGTTGAAAAAATTACTACGAGTAATGATAAATTGAATGTCCCTATAAGCAATAAAATCCAAAAAGTTCCCTCACAAATTGAATGTCTTTCAATCAACTTAAAGAGCTCATAAATTAAATGTTTTCATGATGGCATAAATTACATATCCCTAGGAATATCAACAAACAATGAAGTTGCTATAAGCCAAAATCAACATCAAGTTTTTCAAAAAGTTGGTGAATTTCATACCAAGGTTGTTGAAGAAGAAATTCAAAAAGTTTCTTTTCATCAACTCAAAGAACTTATCAAAGAAGTTATTAAAGATAAAGCTGAAAGTGTTGCTCCATCTTTATATGCATATGCCAAACTATATTCTCCAAGAATTGATTATCTGGAGTTGCCTAAGAATTATCAACCTTTAAAGTTTCAACAATTAGATGGCAAAGAAAATCCACCCAACTTATTTTGCATTTTTGTGGAAACTTGCAATAATGTGGGCACTAAAAGAGATCCCATGGTGAAATAGTTTGTCTGATCATTAAAAAGCAATATCTTTAATTGGTATACTGATCTTGAGCCTGAGATGATTGATAGCTAAGAACAAATTGAGCATGAATTTTTGAATTAATTCTACAGCATTCATTGCATAGTTAGTATGATTGAATTCACAAACTCACGCCAATGGAAGGGTGAGCCAGTAATTGACTACATCCATAGGTGGAAGAATTTAAGTCACAATTGTAAGGAAAATTTGTCTGAATCTTCAACACTTGACATATGCAAACAAGGCATGAACTGGAGATTATGTTACATTCTTCAAGGTATTAAGCTTAAAACTTTTGAAGAGTTAGCTGCTTGTGCTCATGACATAGAGTTGAGTATGATTAGTTGCTGAAAATCGAGGTCCTCATGTTCAAGAGCCAAAAAAAAAAAAAACACCCGCATTGGAAGCAAAATCTTCGCCAATAATGATAAAAGTAATCATTCTATAGTTGTAAGCACTAGGCCTCTTCAGATATCTCCTAAAGCAAAACAATCTCAAAAAGCAAAATCTGCTTCCACACAAGATAGAGGTAAAAAAATCACTTTGAAGTTAAGGAAAGAAAAATGTATCTATTTCCTAATTCTGATGTCTCAAGCATGCTTGAAGAACTTTTAGATAGAGGTAAAAAAATCACTTTGAAGTTAAGGAAGGAAAAAAGTATCTATTTCCTAATTCTGATGTCTTAAGCATGCTTGAAGAACTTTTAAAGACTAAGTTAATTCAGTTGTTAGAAATAAAATGACTTGAAAACGCTGATAAAGTAGATACCCCAAATATTGTAAGTATCTTTACTTGATCAATCACTCTTTTCAGAAATGCTTTGTCTTGAAGGATAAAATCATGCAACTTTATGAAGATAGGAAAAATGAATTTAAAGAAAAAAATGGTGTTATCAAATCTAGCATCAATCTGCATGGTTTCTCAACCCAATTAGTTGGATAGAACCACAAATTTTGGTTATTTTGATTATATCATGCTGGTTCCTAGAACAAGTAAAATGGTAAATCTCCGAAGCAATGGGGCAACCATTTTCTTTAAAATGAAAGTTAAAAGGATGATGGTTAAACTCTAGTCATACATTGAAAAGGTCAAAAGAAGAATTCTCTAAAGCCTATTAAAGTGCCTATTATAACCAAGATGATAAAAAAAACTATCCAAAGCACCAAAGCTAAAAGTGCCTTAGTGAAAAACAATGCCATCTAGACATGAAAATACAGTTAAAAGAAAGTTGAGAAGGCATGTCACTTTGAATGAATAGATGTCAATTTAGTTTAAAGAAGAAGATTTGGTTTTCATGACTTGTTACTATATCAATGGCAATGAAAAAGTTGAAAAATCAAAGTAAATGGGAAAGATGGCTTCTTGCCATAATGACAATAATGAAATTGCTCAAGCTTAAACTATTATAATGCTTCTAAACATAAGCTTAAATGGTTTCTTAAAAAAATGTCACTTCTAAGCAAGAGCTTAAACTCTGCTTCTAAAAAATGTTACTCCTAAGATTAAGCTTAAACTGCTCATTTTAAAAAAAAGATGCTTCTAAGCATAAGCGTAAATTGCCAAATTGCTCTAAGCACGAGTCTAAACTGTACATTCAAAATGCCATTAAATTGAAAATCCTTTTTAGGACAACTTAGACTAAAGTTAAGGCACAAAAAATAAAAAATGCTTAGTTAAAAATCTTTTTTAGGACAACGTAGGCAAAAGTTAGAGCAAAAAAAATTGAACTACGTTATGACTTGATTTTTTAAATGTACAGTTTAGTTTAATTGCCAAGTTCAGTCAATAAAAAAAAACAAAAATAAAAAAATTGACTAAAAAATTTATTTCTTAAACTTCAAGTTACAAACATCATGATTATTTTTGAATCTGCATGTCATGACTTTAAGTTTTTTTCAAGTGAAGCAAGTATTTTACAAATTAAAAATCCTTTGAAATTTAATTTGTAGTTAAATCATAGCTTTAAGCATCTTTTCTCAAATCTTAAAGTTTGATTACAAGGTGCAGATGCCCACAATGATCTCATGCTCAAATAACCTTAAGTATTATGACAAAGCTTAAACACTTAAAGTTTTTCAAAGTTGATCCTCCATCTTGGTGATGTTAGCCTCTTAGATGAATCTTCCTTAGGCATCAACATGTTGGATGAATTTTCCTTGACCATCAACATTTAGATAAATCTTCCTTGATCATCAACATCTTACATGAATCTTCTTTGATCATCAATATGTTAGATAAATCTTCCTTGGTCATCAGGTTCGGTGAATACTCTATCTTTTTCACTATTTTGATGCTACAATATCTTGGATAATCTTCCTTTGTCATCATCTTTAAAACTCTTACCTCATGCGAGTCTCATAATGAAAGCTTCCCCGATGGCAAATTGAAAAATATTAGTAGGTAGATGCCAAACTTTACAAAACACAAGAATGTCATTCTTGTATCAATCATAAATGTATAACGATGCATAAATAGCATCATACATACTAATAGTCTTCCTTATTCTAAAGCCCATATAACCTGACACGATTTGTGGTCTTGACATGAAGATTGGATTCAAGAATGTCAAATCTTATTAGATTGTGGTCTTGATATAACTATTGGATTCAAGCGTGTCAAACTTGATCTAATTTATGGTCTTGACATAAGCATCAAAATCAATTCTGTCAACCTGATTAGATTTGTGGTCTTGACTAGAAGATCAAAGTCGAAACATGTCAAACTTGATTAGATTTTTCATCTTGACATGAAGATTGGAGTCAAATTATAATCGAATTTTTGATCTTGACATAAAAGTTGATTTCAAATATGTCAAACCTGATCGGATTTTGTGTTTTAATATGAAAATTAGATTGAAAACAACTTACCTTTTAAAAGACTACGAAGCTTGATAAAGTTCCATTCGAATCCTTGAAGTATACACTGATGATTCTACAAAAGGAAAAAGTAAGTCAAAATAATTAGAGAATAAAAAAAGAATTTTAATTTATGTTGAAAAAGAAAAACCTTGAAAGTATTTTCTTGAATCCAAAGATGACAAGTGAAACAAGGAATTAAATAAATGATGGCAAGGTGTCAGTCAAGTGTCAATGTGCATGGCATGCACAAGTAATGAACTTTGTTAGATGCATGATGTAAAAGCACGAAAAGCGAACTTTGATAACATATATATATATATATATATATATATATGCCGCAGCCATGGTAATAAAAATTTTAACGTGGCGTGGATATGAATGTGGTGAGAGAGAGTCAATTCCTCATTGGAACCTGGAACCCTCGAATCTGACATTGATAAAAGATGTCGATCCCTTGATCACTCAAATATCTTATCAGAAACTTCGGTAATTGATTCGCGTTATGGACCTCTGATTTTAAGAAACTGAGCACAGCCACCAGTCAATTTGCCAACCAAGCTATCAATACCTTCGAAAGTCCCATGGCTCTCATGCTTGATCAAATCTACCATCTGTTCTTCTTTCTCGATTTACTTGCCAAGCTCGGCTACCAGCCGGATATTACCCAAGGTTTATGAAGAACAAGCCGAAAAAAAAAAAATCAAAACAAAACAAAAGCCTGCGGCAAGAAGAAAAGAACTCATCTGGAGGCGTGCAGCTTCATGCTTTCTGAAAGTATGAGAATCCAAAGACCCAGGATGCTTTCCATAGTCGTTTGAACCCTTGCTTGGACTAAAGTTTGAATCCATCTTGGACTAGAAGTTTATCATCCTTGAGGAGTCAGATACTAGTTTAAGTAAATTCGGTTGGCAAAGTCCAAGGCAAATTGGGAAGCCAATTTCCGACCCACATTAAAAAATCTCGAATGATTTTTTTTTTTGGGTCCTGAGTTCGGATGGCTGTCAAAATTTAAGAAATAAGTTTTGGATTAGGTGGTCCACGGTATACAAAAGGAAGGTTCAATCAGGTTGCATAATTTACATGGCCAACTAATAAATGGATGTGGGCCACTGTGGAATAAGGCTAATTCTTTAACATGTTTGCCCCATCTTTCTTCTATGGGGCCATATGAAATCGTCCCCTACGTGGGCCAAGGATGAATCGTCCAAAATTTTGCCTTTGGTTCGATGTTTATCTTGACAAAAAAATTTTAATTAATTCTTGACATAAAAATAGTATATGCTAAATCAAAATTAAGTTTCTACTACAAAGGTCATGTGGCAACAATTGAAAATTCGGCCACTTGCTATCAAAGATCATGCCAGCGAATTAAATTTCAAGACTTATTTATTGGTTACTCTTAATAAAATCGTGTTCATAACTAAGAATTGAGGAGACATTTGAAAAAGGATAAAAATTTTAATTAATTACAGATTACCATATGTAATTAAAATTTCTTTAAATTAAGAAATTATCAATTAAATTTTGCATGATCGTGTAAAACTAATGACATCATATGTGATAACATAATTAGTTGTTTTATCTCTAATTAAGTTAAATTAAATTAAAAATACATAAAAGATTTTATCTCTAATTAAAATAAATTGATTTAGAGATAAATAAAAGAGTTTTATTTTTAATTAAATTAATTAAGAGATAAATATGGAAGATAAGTTTTTTTGAAATTATTTTTTATAAAGAAATTATTTTTTTAGTAACTCTCTTTTATATGGCTCATTAACATTATAAAAAGGAGTCTCCACAAAAGCTATAAATATAATTCACAAGTTTGAGGAGCAAAATCAGAGTGCTAAAAATGCAAAATCTCTCCAAAAGTCTTAAGAAAATTTCTTTAAAAAATTCGAAAGACACGAAGAACGCTGCTCTTATTCTTCAAGAACATGCTCTTTGACCTTATTACGAGGACAGAGAGGAGGCCAATTTCTTTTGTCAACATCAAGTTATAAAAATCTTTGAAGTGGACTTCATCAATTCAACATAAAATCTTAAAACCTTTGAATCTTTCCAAGTTTGTGCTCAAGGAAAGAGTCAAAAGATTTTTTTTATTTTAAAAAATATTTAGAGATTATAACTCAAAATTTGATAAATAAAATCTTTATTTATTTTTAAATTTTTTATCATATTTTTGACACAAAAATTGTTTGTATAGTGTTATATAACTTCTAAAACTAAAATCTATAAAAAAATTATTAAAAATTTCGATTATTAGTAAAGATATCAAACAATTAATCCAATAAAAGACCTACATATATTATTTTATTGCAGTAAATATGCCATTTGCAAATTCAAATAAATGGATACTGCCGGATTTACTACTAATAATTGGATACACACCAAATTAAATGAGTAGCAGAAGGTTCCTACCATCAATAAAAAAAAAAAGAATAATTAACATTCAACAAGAGTGAAAGTTACATTCCCGTACCCAACCGCTCTACCTAAATCACCCAACCCCACGTCGGAGCACGAAAGCACGACCCTCTCCACCACCACTCTGCTTCGATCACTCACCGCCACATTCTTCAAACTTCCCCACCGACACAGCCCTTCCCCGCCAACCTCTAACACCACCAATTCCCCAGGCTCTCCTGGGTTATATATATAGAAAAAACCAGCCGTGGAACTTATTACTCTTATAGAACTGATGCTTGTTCCCTCTCCTTTCAGCTTCTCCACCAACTCCTTTGGCATCACCCCGATTTCTTTACAAAACTCCAATGAGTCGCCGTTTAGTTCCCAGACTTTCACATCGTTTATATTGTTGGAATCTCCGAGTAGTCCCAGCATAATCAAGTTGCTTTCCCCATGAAAGGCTATTGTTGAAAAGTAAATGCTCCGATCAGGACGCAGATCGTGCGTTCCATACCAGATCTTTGAATCGGGATTAAAAGAGTGCGTAACACCGGAGAGCTGCTCCATCACTAACATTGTTTTATTATTAGCAGCGACGGAAAGCCACGTTAAGGCTGCCGAGTCTTTTAGGTTGGCAGGCATGGACTCAGTCCTTTCCCACGTACAAGTGTTGGTGTCGTAGATTTCGACCGCCAAAGGGTCGTCTTCGAATTCGCAGGCTCCGCCGGCAACGATGATGCTGTGGCCAACCAGGGCGACAACAGGGTCGATGCGCCAGACAGCGGGTGGATTGACGTGGTGCCACGTCAGATGGAGAGGGTCGATGGAGAAGGAGAACTTGGAAGGGGTAAGGACGTAGTGGAACGTGGGGTTGGAGGACCGCAGGGCTGACACGTGTTTAGGGGGCGGATTTTGGTTGATCTGGAGCCATATGTCGGAGCGCGGATCGTAAGCGAAGGAGGCGGTGACACGAGGGGCGCGGACGCTCTGAGCGTGGACTAGCAGCCATGCTTTGGGCTTGTTGAAGCGACGAAGGGAGGAGAAAACGGCAGCGTTCCAGTGCTTGGAGACAAAGCAGGGTGGGAGAAGATGAACGAGAGGAAGGTGAGAGAAAATGGTTTCTAAGATGTCTCCATGAAAGGGGACTTCTTTTTCCACTTCTTTCTTCTGCTCTTCAGCCATTATCAAATCCTTTCCCCTCTATCTTCTTTTGGGCTTTCATTTAAGATGAGTGTAAAAGCTATACTTTGATGCACTCACTCAAGAATCAATTTATAGACCATCAAAGATTTAGTGGATATTGTCTTATAAAATTTTTTTAAAAATAAACATAAATAATTTTATTTTTATATTAAATATAAATTTTTTACTGATGTTTACTATTTTTAAAAAGAATTTGTAGTTTTAGATTAAAATAAATAATTTTTTATAATTAAATTTTTTTAAGAAAGAAGTTGAAATTTTAAAATTTAAATAAATTATTATAAGTGATTAAATTTAAATTAAATAAATATAAGTTACTATTAAATCGGGTTAAACTTAAATCAAACAACAACTCTTTCTATAAGAGAAGAGAATTTTATAAATAATATGTGATATAAGTCACTATTTCTAATAACTAAAGATTTGTTTATTTGATATTTATAGGTATCAATTAAAAATTTTTTATTTAAATTTTTTTTATATTTAATATATTATTTTTATTAAATTTAAAAAGATAATAGTAAATATACTTTTACTTATATATATATATCATTTTAATCGATAGGTGTACTATGACTAATAATGCTTGTAGTATGTGATTTGTGATAAAAATTGAAGCGAGAAGAGATGGAAGTTGTCTGGCATTTCTGTCAATGGCGAGTGGGGGCTCCCCTTTTGTTTTTTTTCTCGACCGCAGACGCTAATAACACTGTTGTTTTCAATTTTATCCAACAAAAAATCTCGGAATGCTTGTATTGTAACATGTTTTACGGGAACACCCAAAGCTCTTTTTTCTTGGCCAGAGATTCAAAGCCTTTAATTACGTCAACAAAGCCCACCTCCCACCCGAGAAAACAACACAAAAATCTTTGGCTACCCAACACCTAAACACCGGCGATAACATTTGTGAGGCACATGTTGTCTCAAAATTTATTATTAATTTATTAAAGTAAACTACCACATGTTCCTGAAACCGGAATCTTCAGAAGCTAACGATCAAACCATGTCTTTTTTTTTTCAATTACAACCATATGAAATATTACAATTATAATTAATATTATATTTATATATATAAATCATTAAATTATTTATAATTAGATAAATTAATTTCATACTAAATAAAATTTAAACCTAAAACCAAACAAATCTTGATTGAGAAAGAGTTGTTTAGTTATGAAGCTTAAATCATTTTTAACCGTGTGAATAAAGCAAAAGAATTACCACAAATCCGTTTTTCCCCAACCACGGGCCAATGCAATTGCCACGTTACCTCCAGCTCATTTGGAATCTTTGGATAACGTAATCTGACGACCAGCCTCATTCCCTTCTGGCAAATAAGGATAGCACTGAAGAGTGCGGATTCAAACGTAGACAATTATTTGATTTTTTTTACATATTTGAAAAAGACGTAAATTCAGATAATATAATTATTATTTATAATAAATTTAAAATAAATATAGATATAAATTTTTAGATATTTATTATAAGAATTTATATTATTTTTATAAATATTTATTTTACATTATTTTTATAAATAATAATTTCAGATATCTAAATTTATTATTTATTTATTACAAAATACAAACATTTTATGCTCATTAAAAGAATCGAACATTGGTTTCTAAGATTAGTTTTTTTTTTTTTCCTTCTGAATAAGAATAGCATTAGACAATGCAGATTCGAATGTCAACAATTATTCGATACATTTTTTATGAATTTGAAATAGATACAGATTCGAGTAATATAATTACTATCTGTAGCGGATATAAATAATTAAATATTTATTATCCGAATTTAAATTATTTTTACGGATATCCGAATCCCTTTTACTTTTACGTATAATAGATTTGAATATCTGAGTTCATTACTATTTATTGTAAAATGCGAATATTTTATGCTCATGATAATCGAACCTTGCTTTTTATGATTAGTTACTTATTAAATTTAAATTTTTAGCTGATTCAAATATCTGACAGATAATATTATTGAATTTGAATTCGGATAGTTATACGTAAATTTAACGTAAAAAATAAACAACTTCAAATTTTAAAATAATTATATGAATTTAAATTTAAATATTATAAAAAAATATATAACTATCCGATTAACCGCCATCCTTATGGCAATAAATACGACGGTAAACATACTTCTTGAAATTTTAGAATCAAAATCATTCCAAAAATATGTGGAAAATGGATGATTACATTTTTAAGCAGTTTCATCATCCTCAAACTAAACTAAATCAACATCTATTTTCTAGGTTGTAAACGAGT
>JAQSVH010000001.1:4752390-4766789 GCA_029448705.1 Adansonia digitata | reverse complement strand
CTTCATTTGTCCCACTCCACCTCCTAGCTTCCCTTGGTCATGATGATGAGGTATAACTTATAAAGTACACGCCTTTCAGATTTTTTTTGGCAATTACTTAGGTTCCCATTGCTCTCAGAAGCTAAAGTATGCCCAATATCATTCTTAATTATAGATGATTAGCGATTCCATTAACATTATATATGTGCTTCTCTCAAGCAGTCAAAAGGAGCAGTTTCAGAAGAAATGGGTGCCCCTAGGAACACTTCAGATAGGCGCAGCCCATCGTTGATGACCTCCTCTGATAACGAAGAAGAAATAGTTCATGTGAATCCCACAGTCAACAAGCGTGGGTTTTTCTTTCTTTCTTTCTTTTTTAAACTTTGATTTATAACTGAAACTGGAGTATAACATAAATCTAATACTAGTCTAGTCAAATTTTACAGCACCAGAGAAGAGGCAAAGAGCTCCATCAGCTTATAATCGCTTCATCAAGTAATAGGAATCCATCTCTATTTATACTAACAACCGTTTCTTTGACTTAGTACAATTATCATATATAGATTCATTCTTGGTGGCAGGGAAGAGATCAGGAGACTAAAAGCTCAAAACCCCAGCATTCCACACAAAGAAGCCTTTAGCACTGCTGCAAAAAATGTAAAGTTTCAGAACCAAAAGGGATCAATAAGACAAACCAATCATTCCCTAGACATGTTTAGTGATCTACCATATATATAAAGGTATATGGCATGACATTTGATTCCTAAATATGTCTTAATATTTCAGTGGGCCCACTTTCCTCCCATGCACAACAAAGGAGACGGAGAGAGCTGTGGCCAGGATGAGGGAGACGCGTCATGGAACTCTGAGGCTACTGAGGTTGGCTTTCGATCTCATAGATGCCTATATGTTCCTACTAACAATTTCTGATAATTTTAATGCTTACAATTACATATAGCTAGCATCATCAAGTACTGTACTTGTGAATCATGAGCATATATATATATATAAGCATAGGCCAAGTTTGACAAATGCAATTTCCTTATGTTATTGAACTTTATGAGATCGTTTAATGACGTTGCTTCATGCATTTGCTCTCTGATTCAAGCCATCCATTTGAAAATATTCAAGGATAAGGGTATCAAATGTGCATGACTTTGAATGCTTATCCTTCTTATGGTGCAGCCTGCATAGGTACCTTATGATTCTTATTCTAAGAGAAAATTATGGTAAACTACAAGCAACGCAACTACATTAATTATAAACGGTCATTACTCGAAGGCTCCCCGATCCATCTCTAAGGATAGACTAGTCATTTTCTTGCAGTTCAACTACTACATGTTAAAAAATTTAATAAGTTAGCCTTTTAGGGGCACTTGGAACTCACTTTTAAGACCACTTTAGCTTCTTAGGGTTTGGGGTAATTTATGCCACTGAAAAGGGTGCATGACTTTCTGTTGTTTACAAATTTCAGGTTCACATAGAAGGCAGCGATTTCCGTGAAAGAAAAGCCGCAAGGAATTCCACATGGGCCAAGTCACACTTTGAGTGAAGAACAATATTCAAGCCCTAATTTTATTAGTATATATAAAATTTCTGCTGCTACTATAACTCCTCATTTAGGCTACTGATACATTGCATTAGTTAGGTTTCAAAATCATTTGCCCTTTTAGGGGAGATGCTCTTGGGAATGAGGTCTTCACTGCAAGTTTGGCAGAGCTGTACTGGTCACTAGCTTAAAACAAAAAGCTTCAGGTTTTTTTTTTTTTTTTTGGGGGGGGGAGCTTTAAATTAACTTTACTACTACTGCTAATAGTACTGCTGTCTTAGAGAGCTCTTCTAACAATTTAGTAACCCAAAAAATTGAAAATAAACTAGTGTTACATATGCTGAAACTCTCAGTTTCTCAGAGTGTTATTAAGTGATACATCTTTTTCCAATTTTCTCTTGTTTTTTCTAATTGGAATGAGTTTAAAGATAAAGGAAGATATATTGTTCTTTAGAAATTCATGCGTGAATTCATTTACTTTTAAGTGAAATACTAATGATTATTTGCAGTTGGTAGTATTCAAGTTGATTAAGTCGGACAAATTGTATACATTCTAGCTTACCTTTGAATATTAGACACAGTTCTGTAATAATTAATTGTCAGTATTCACTTCCAGGACTGTTTCTTCCTTTCAAAACTCGGTTTCCTTCGAATGTACCTCCCTGGAAAATCGAAAACGAAATACTTATAATTACCAATGCAATCAACAGGATACACACACACACACACACATATATATGTACACACAAGTTATATGTATATATATGTACTCACATACATATGTATATATGTAAGTACACACACACACATATACAAAACGGCAACACAAGTTATACATGAATTAGATCCCCCCCCCACAAAGAAAAAAAAGAATGAGATCAAAGTTATTTGTTGCATTTATGTGAATATATTGATTTCTAAGCGTATATAATCTTTGAAAAGGGTAAGATATGGAATGTTTAGCGTAAGGTACATATTAAGTCTTACCCATGGAAGGCCTGTAGGGAGAGAAAGCATGAAAATATGCTTGGAAGAAGTCCCTATTCTCCTTTTCTAGCTCTCTCCACACTGTAAAATACATTAATATTTACTAACCTCCGTAATAAACGTTAAATTCCCAATTAAACTTGATAGTAATACTGTTTTATAAAATATGATGCATTAGTTTTGTGATCACCTACTCACCTGTAACTGTAATGCACGGCCGAATGCTTGCATACTTTGCCAATGCCTTGATGCATTGTTGTCGGTTCATGTGAAGAAGCAAACATCTCTCTATCAGATGCTGAACCTGCAGATTTTTCCCATGCAAAAACCAAAAAACAGTACTTGTTAATTATAAACTTTAACTTGATGATTTTGAATATTAATTAATTGGCATTGCAAGTGCAACCTTTTACAGAATTTAACCTAAGATTTTAGTACCATATCTTAAATTTGGACTTGGAAATGTGAATATTATAGCAAGAAAGTTGGAAGAGATTTCGCTTACCATCCTAATGTAACTATGTGGGTGGCAATGCAGACAAGGAACAACATGGTGGTATAAGTTGTGACAGTACATCATTATTTCTCTCGAACAGTAATGGACAAAACAAAGAGAAATACCAAAAGAAGCAAATAACAAAGAAGAGAAAATAAACCAGAGATTGAGAGCCAAAAAGAAAAGAAATGAAGTATGCAGACAAAGCGACAAAGGAAAAGAGAGATATTTAGAAAATTTATAGAACAATCATATTTTGGGAGAGCGACTGTTTATCCACAGATATCTGAGTGAAGGGCCAAAAGAGCACGAGAAATCCAAACGATAGATTCACCTCATCTTCAGGAGATAAGGAAAAAAAAAAAAAAGAGGAGGATTGAATGCTTTGACATTGAAAATGTGTTTTGATGATGACAACTACTGCATGGCCAAAGCGCTTTCAAAACCATCAGCTAACCATGATCCATGACCCATCGCTGCATTTTTTGCAGTGGTGAATGGTCCCTCTAATGAATGCTAAAGGACAAGTGCAGGCCTGTTGATCAAGTCAAAGGATGGCCAGTGACAACGGGTTCTCTTAGATCTTTTTGATTAATGGATTCTGACCCAACGATCCAACCGGATTGCTTTGTGTCGGAAACATGAGCCACGTTATAGGGTTAAATTGGTGAGTTGGGAGAGAGCGGGAGACAATAATCATAAAGCTGGGTTGGGGGGGGGGGAGGGGGAGGAGAACCTTTATAATTTGTTAATGCAGTAGCAAGGAAGAAAGATGATGGCTGGCAGATTGGCATCACAAAAGTGGAGAGCCATTCAAATTCATTCTTGGACTATGAGCTCAGGAATTTTGTATGATCGTCAAGGTGAATGGTCTTTGGAAACTCTCCGGGGTCCCCAAGTCAGCTAGTTGTTTCAAGAAATGAAAATTTCATAGTGCCACACTAGATCTTCGCAAGCCCTTCTTTCAAATTCCAAAAAATTGTTAGAGTTTGCCATCATACATCTCGAATTCATTCTCCATAGATATTATTTACGAAATAAAATCGTAAAAATTAACTTATCCAAATATATATATATATATTTCAAATTAAAACGGATGACACGTTAAAGTACAAATCTTCACAATCTTGAACCTCTTATTTCATCCTAATTATGGGTTGGGAAGCTACTCATTTTTATAAAATTTAATTTATGCAAATTACTTATTTGGGTTTGGAAGACACCAATGTGTAATGCGTCTCTTCATGCATGTAAAGGAGTTATTCAATAATGAGATAAGACTCGGCTTATGATTTTGGAGGTTGTATCATATTTCTATATATTTGCCTCAATGTTCAATTAAATAAGAAAAAAAATGTTAAGAACATCCTTAACGACCTTGATTTGTAAATTTAACCAATCGGCTAGCTTTCACAAATGACGCATCAACATCTACAAGAATAAGTTTAAGATTTCAATCCTCAGCTTGACTTGAGATAGATTAAAATTTTATTTTTTAGGTAAATTTTATATTTGGAAATATGATAAAAAGAAATAATAATAATAATAAAAGAAAAAGATAATTAAGAAATTAAGATAACTCTGAAACAAGCAATATTTAAGATTTAATATTAGATTTGCATTTGATGCTTTTGTAAATGTATAAATTTATACATAGTTAATAAATCAAATTATGTCACCTCCTTAAAAATAAAGTCATACGTATTTATTTGTAAAAATTTTTAATAAAGTGATATAATCTGATTTATTAATAATATATAAATTTATAAACTGAACCAAATTATACCACTTTGTTAAAATAAAAGTCTTTTATATTTATTTTTAAGTTATATGTATTAATTTTTAAAAACTTTTAATGAAATAACAATGATAAAAAATAAAATTATACACTTATGATGCATCAAATATAAACTCTTATGTTATTCCTTTTAAGATACAATAAAATCTCAAAACTCTTCTAATAGTTGCTGAAATACATATATATATATATAAATATATATTTTTCATCAATGATTAAACATGGCTTTTCTTAGTGAACAATCATAACTATTCACTTGTCCAACACATACATAACTTTTCATAAATATTAATTTATCAAGTATTTGTTCTACCAAATAATTCATAGAATTTTGCTCTTTTTTTTTAAAAAAATATGTAATAACAATATCAACCAACATTTTAAATGATAATTGATAAGTATTTAATATGTTTTTTTATTATTATTATTATTTCCTTGTACCTGAAACTTCAATTTTGTTTTTGATCGTTTATTTGGTGCGAAATGGATTAAAACTTACCTCCAAAGTCCGGAGTACAATCTTATCGGGGCAATGATTCAAATAAAAATCTACATTTTTTAGGTATAAATTCTAGAAGAAAATAAGAAAGCATAAACAGAAACCCAACTTATTATATATATATATATGTATATATATATATAAACACACACATAAATAGATAAGCATTAATAACTTATTATATATATAACTTATTATTTGTTATATATATATATATATATATATTTACACACACACACATAAATTGATAAGCAATTAGTTTTAAAGAATAAACCAAACATTTTTCAAATTACGTAAACTTGCCCATATCTTTACACAAAATAATATATTTGTTAAATCGCTATATCTTGAATCAAAATTTTATTTTTGTAAATAGGATATCTTTTTCTAGGATAAAAATTTTAAAATTAATTATAAATAATATAAGTACGTAATGCAAAAAAACCCATGAATAATATATAATTTTGAAATAAAATTTTTATGTTAATTTACTAACTATAAAAGTAAAAAAAAATGATATATGCAAATCTTGCAGTGTATTAATATGCAGACATGGTGTTTGTGGAAATTATTTTAGTCCAATTCTAAGTCGAAAATTGTATTTTCAGCTCAATCTCTAGTTTTTTTTCAAAAGATATATCACAAATTTTCTTGAAATTTATTATAATTTAATGTGGTGCTTCTATTTAAAATTATTTATTTTGATAGTTAAAGTTTCACTTTGTATTTTATTGAAGTATTTATCAATAATACAGTTAAATATTAGGTGATATAGCTTTTGTGTTCAATAAAAATTTGTCATGTGACACCTTGTATGATCACGTATATTAATAAAAAAATTATTATTTTAATTTTAAAATAGAAAAAATATTTTTCATTTTTTTTGCCCTTTTTTTATCCCCTGGCTTCGCCTCCCTCTCTTGATTCTCTTCTATTTCAGGTCGTTTCCGACCAAACACCAATTGAAATTGGCCAAGGGAACTGAAAGCTTGTACTGATGGGTGGATCGAGTTTAAATCAGGCTAGATCTAGCATCAGCTCCAGTAAGTTTTCAAGCAATTTGTCCTGTTTTAAGCTAATCTGGTTTGTCGACACTTGATGTTACCTCCACCAGTGAAGCCCAATCGGTCGCTGTCTAAGAATGGCCTGAATCAGGCTAAAAAACGGAGGAAAAAAAAAGGAAGAAAGGAAAAAATTTTAATTAAAAAAATAAATAGTTCAATTTCGAATTCTAATTTTTTAATTTTTACTAAATATTTTTTATAAAATAGAAAATAAAATAATTTATTTTAATTAAATTTCATAATTTAATTTTAATATTTTTAAAAATAAGAATTTTTTTTAAATATATATTTTTTAAAATTTTAGATATTATAAATATTATAACAAGTAATTTTGTTAAACATTTTAATTTTTAATTTTCAAAAATATTTTTTAAAATTTTTAAAAAATATATATTTATATTAAAATATAATTTTGAATTTTTTTTACTTAATATATTTTTTAAAGTTTTTTTTTAAAAAAACTAGATATTAATTTTTTAAATATTTTTAATTTTAAAAGTAATTTTATATTTTTAATTTTTTTTTACATAAATTCAGGTATTAACTTTAGAAAAGTCGAATGATATTATATGTTATCACTCAATTGGTTAATGTCAAATGATTAAATCTATATTTAATAGTGTTAAGTTAAAATGTCACATTAATACGTATTCAACAATAATGATATTACATTAACAAATTTAATAAATTTAAAGATCATTCACGATATTATTTTTTTAAGATATAATTAAAAAATACTTATTTGTCTAAATTTATGTGCACATATATTTCATTAATATATATATTTATATAAATAATTGTACTAATGTTTGTATTATACTATTTTACTTTTTATATTTGTCTTGTGCCCAAATACTATTTAATCTTATTATCAATGAATTTTAATTTTCAAAATATACAATTTGCTTTCAAATAAACATGACCAACATCAATATTTTATTATTTAAAAAATTGATTCCCAATTTTAATTTAACTTTAACCGCTGTTTGATAATTTGAAAAATTAAATGCTGAAAAATTAAATATTAAATTTTTTAAAGCATTGAATTTATATATAAAAACTATTTGGCATGTTGTTGAAAATTAAATAGAGAATATAACCATTTTGTTTGATAATGGTAAATATTGAATTTTAAATTAAAGATGATTAATTTCTCTAATTTCAACTTTATCAACATTATTTTTTTTAATATTATGGATAAAAATTGAAAGAATAATTTAAATTATTTAATCTTTTATAACTAAAAAGATGATAATTAAATTCAAATATAGAAATTTAAAAAAAAATTAACTTAATATATTTTATTAAGCGATAAGTAATTCTTTAATTAATCGATTCAATATTTTTTTGTTAAAAATTTTGTATTAACTATTAAATAACATTTAATATAAATTATTAAATATAATAAAAAAATTCAACCCCAAAATTTTATTTTCAATGCATTAAAATTTTTTATATGATATTAATCATATTAAATAAGTTAATTTACATAAAAAAAATCTAAATATTTAAATCTTAAAATGAATTTTTTTTAATTATCTTATCATTACAGGCAGACAGTTAGCGTAGCCACTAAAGAAAGACAGGGCACTTTGTCTGTTCTCCCAACTTCTACCCCCCAACTCTCCTTCGTTGTGTTTTTATTTTTTATTTTTTCTTTGTTCTTTTATTTATTTATTTGTTTATTTATTTCTTCCTTTCTTTCTTTGCTTTTTTGAGGCCAATGCTTTCGGATCCTAAATGATTGGTTCCTCTCTTTGATATCATCTCCAAATACGTTACATTCTGAGGTAAATGATCGGTTCCTCTCTTATTTATTCTCTTTTTTTAAACTCTGTTTGTTGTTCTTTTTTTTTCTTCTATATATTTTATTTGTTTCTTGTATTACTTCTTATTTTGTTGGTGATTGAAGATTGGTTTTGAATTGCAGGATCTGGGTTGTTACCGTTTTTGAAACTGACTAAAAAGAGCTTTCATATCGAAGGTAACTTTTTTAGATTGTTGGGTTTTTCATGCCTTTTGATGATGTATCCTTTAGATTATTTTTTTTGTTTTCGTTATATCATTTTTTCTTAAGGCTTTGTTACCTTTGGTGTAAGATTATTACCCTTTAAACAAGATCAATACCGTATTTATATGTCTGGGTTCAATCTTTGTCTTCTGTTTTGATCTTAATGTTCTCCTTTCCGGCTTTCCCCGGCAATCCATCCCACGGCTTCCTTCTTGTCCAGGTTTTACTTGTCTTTGACTATCATGGAATTTTCTTTGTAACCAAACAAACAAAAGAACTATGTGGAGGCATCGGTTGTTTTTGAGGAAGCAATATCAGTAATTTATACGCCCTATTTTTTGAAAAAAATTTTTTCAAGCTCGATTTTTGCGACATTATTAAGTAATTGGCATGATCTTTTTTATACCCTTTGCACTGTGAAATCTACTTTGGGTACTTAATTTGAAGATTTTGACAGTTTAGGGAGCAATTCCATGATTTTTTTTTTCTAATGAATAAATAAATAAATAAAGAGAATATTGAGGTAGAAACTTTACAGAAGTGTTTTTCCCCTTATATTTCCAGTGGAGTTTCTAAGTGTTGTTACAGGCCACATCAACTTAGGTGTTTCTTTGAAGCATTTGTATTTGAATTCCTGTATACTGTGTAACTGTTGATGTGAATGGGGTTCGTGTACGATCATACGCATGAATTTTTGGGTGATTAACCATGTGGGGGACCCTTGTAATTTTTGATAGAATAGCATGGCTTTTATTATAACTCTAATTGAAGGAAGACAATTAGATGATCAATTTGTTTCCTGTCCTGAATATACAGATTGTTAGCTATGTCTTATAGATATGCATTAGTATTGTATTGTCGCTGATAAAAAGTTTATATTGTATCATTTATCTCATAAATGTCGAGTAAAGTTGGACATTGCATTATGGCTGTGCTGAAGGTGGAAACATGAACTCTTATCCTTAGAGTCAATGTGCCATATTTACTGCTTCTATAATCTACTAGAAGCTACTATAAAGATTAAAAGAGTATGGAATTTTCTTTTACAACCATCCGGTTTCGTGGTGGTGAAGTAATTGAAATAATATCTTGTGGCGATTACGTGTTTTGTAACTTATGGATGAGTTTGATACTATTTTTTCCATTAGAATTCTCATCAAAACGATCATTTTGAACAAGCTTTCTGTCATATATAAAAGTTGTCTTATCCCCTGCTGCTCTATCTTATACCTGCTTGTGAAAATGGTGGCTATGCTTTTTGTAACAGAAAATATGCAGATAGTAATTGTTGAGAGCTTTCGTTATCCTATAATGTTGATAACTTAGGTGGTAGTTGACTTTATTCCCGTTGGATGGTGGCAAGAGAATGTATGAGGATTGAGGAACACATGCAGAAAAACTGAGATATGGTACATGAATTGTTAGAGTTTCTCATCTTGGAGGCTTAAACCGTCAAATGTGTTTCAAACACCAAGATTGAACTCATTTGGCGGACATTAGGAGAATGATCTTACACGTCTTAGTATGTATGAGAAGAATCATGATTGAACATTTTGTTGGATCTGACTGCGATGCAGGCATTGTTCAACATTGCTAGAAAGTTAAATATAATCAGCTCGATAATTGGATTTTAACTATATTTCTTTTTTTTTTGGATGCAGGCAAATTCTCAGTTGTGGATACTCTTCAGAGAGCTATATAAATAACAGTAGTTTAGGTTTTAAAATAGGAAAATGTTAGGAGGCGAAAACATTTATAATGTGCTTCCCATTTTCCTGGATAAGAAGCTTGATAATTAGGATTCTAACTGTTTTTCCTTTTCTTGTGCAGGCAAATTCTCGATTGTGGATACTCTTCTGAGAGCTATATAAATCATAACATAGGAAAATGTTAGGAGGCAACGACAGTAATCATGTGCTCCCAATTTGCATGGATGAGAACTGTCTTCAGTATCAGACTAGTGCATCAAATCAACTGCAATTATTTGGAAGCTGTAATTTTTTTTTCATTTATTTAACAATTAGGCTTCTGTTTTCATTTCTTTCACCGTCTTATTTTTTCAGGCAAAACCACACAAATCCATCCTCTTTTTCTTAAATTTTTTAATGGTAACTGATCCATATTTTGTTAAATTTCAGTGCCTGCCGAGTGTACCATCGATGCTGTGAATTATTTTGGAAATGAGCGTCTCGCTCCCATGATTCCACCCAATAAAAGAGGTGGGGAAACAGAAGATATTCGAAGGCAGCAAAAGCCGCAAATTTCCTTGAATTATAACATTTGTAAAGAGTACGCCGGCCCTTCAGCTAGCATTCCTAATCGTAACGCTGTATCAACTGGCTTACGGCTATCATATGATGATGATGAGCGGAACTCATCGGTGACTTCTGCTAGTGGAAGCATGACACAAGGACCATCAATGATCTTGTCACTCGGTGATAATGTTAGAAGCGAACTAGACCGTCAGAGAGAGGAATTTGATCAATATATCAAAATTCAGGTAGTATTGTGGTATCACGCTCCAAGAAAAATAAAATCTGTCACCTTTCATTCTGTTCGCTCATTATCAGGGGCTTCTTAATTACAAAATTGAAACAGTTTTATGACAATCAGATGCTCTCCTTTTTTAATTTTTTTTCCCAAGAAAGTTCAAATTATAGGTTACTCTTCCCTATGGACCATTTTAGATTAAATGATACGTAACGTGGTAGTTCTTATAACTCATTATATGTTAATGCATTTGGTTTTGGCTGTCCCATAGGTACCTAATACTTTCTTTGTTTACTATAATCCAGATGAAACTTCTGTGTTGGAGATATCCTCGCTTCTAGGTTACGAACTTCTGCCATGATAATGAAATATTATTTTGTATTTGATACATTTCACATGCTCATGTTTGTTAGTCATTCTAACATTAAGATGCCTAGGAGGATGTTTACTCAATTCATTGTTATTAATATCGCCTTTTTTTTTGCAATCACATTTTTCTGCTCCAAAAGTTGGTAGTAGCGCTATCTAATTGGTATTGGTTTAAATGCGATGGTATAATGCTGTTGTTTGGAACTTTTGATTCATTTTAGTTGCTTAATCAGGAAGAGCAGTTGATAAAGGGAATACGAGACATGAAGCAGAGACACACGGCTTCTTTTCTCACTGCTATCGAGAAAGGCATCAGCAAGAAGCTTAGGGAAAAAGACATAGAACTGGAGACCATGAATCGCAAGAATCGGGAACTGGTTGAGAGAATAAAGCAGGTGACAATGGAAGCCCAGAATTGGCAATACAGAGCAAAATACAACGAGTCCATTGTTGATGTGTTGAAGAGCAACCTTCAGCAAGTGATCTCACAGGGTGCTGAACAGGGGAAGGAAGGTTTCGGAGACAGTGAAGTTGATGATGCTGCCTCTTATATCGATCCGAACAACTTCCTCGGCATTCCTGTTGGTGCTGCTGCGAAATCTGTTCCCAGGAATAAGCAAGGCATGAAGGAACACATGATTTGCAGAGCATGCAAGGCAAAGGAGGTGTCCATTCTGTTGATACCGTGTAGGCACCTTTGCTTGTGTAAAGACTGTGATGCATTAATCAGTCTTTGTCCTGTATGCCAGTTAAGGAAGACCGATGGTTTCCAAGTGTACTTATCCTAAACTGTGAAGTAAATTACTCCAAAAAAAAAAAAAAAAGGAAAGGAAAATGTAGACCCTCTTCCGTGTGACATGGTGCCAGCATTTTCTTTCACCCAACAGACGATGTATCAAGAGTAAAGTATTTCTTAAAATGGAATTTGCAAAGCATCCTTTCTTCTCTTTCTTTTGTGTTTTTTTTTTCTTTTAATTTTTAATTTTTATAATTTGATGCTAGGTGTTATCCATGGCTTTAGGTTTGTCTCTGTCGATTAAAGTGTGAGCAATAGCTAAGAAAAAGTGGTTTTCAATTAGATCTTTAAATGGTTAAAGCTTAAGCAAAGGAAACTAAGTCTACCAAAAAAAGGTGATGACACGTCCAAGGACGATAAGAGGGACAACAAGAGTGATAACTGTTCAGTCTCGGTTAATAGTATTTTAGTTTTTTAAAATTTAAATTGAAATTAAATTATGATATTTTTAATTTTTTAAAATTTGAATTTAAATTAAATCGAATGACTTAATTAAATTCTATCAATTCGGATTGATCTATTAATTTTTTAAATTTAAAAAACTTATCTTTTTAAGTTTTTTTCCTTAAGTTTGAAATAAAATATTTATTTTCATATTAGAAAAATAAAAAAATTGATTAAAAAGAATTTAGTTTAATTTTAATAATTATGATTTTTTTAATTTATGAACTAAAATTTGAACTATTAAAATCAAATCGAATATTAAGATTCTAATCGAATTCTGACTTCTTTGATTTTTTTTCTCGACCCTATTGATAGCCGCTGGTTGGTGCTGTTAGTCCTTTTAATTATCTAATTTCATCCATTTTCCTTTAGGCCATTGTCGTCCTTTTCAGAGCTAGACAGAATATACATTAATAACAACTTAATACAATTAGTTTTCATTTTTGAACGTAATTTGTACTTCTAATTTATTGATATCCAGATTAATTATGTTTAGGTAATAAGACTTGTTAACTAATTTTTTTAATAAAATTTAAATATCTTAAATTTAAATAAAAATAAAATAAATTATTAATATTATTATTAATGTTAAATTAATTAATTTTAAATATCATGATTTGTTTTTTTTATAAATTTTAGTTAAAGTTACACATAGATTACATATATTGCACTATTGAATTAATTTTTATACTAAGAAATTTATTTGTTAATCATTAATGTCAAGAAAGTTTAATATTATACTGTCACATTATCCTAAAAGTTTTTTTTACTATTAAGGTTGAGCAATTATCGAACCAATTATTCATATTAAGTAATTTTTTTTATGAGTGATAATTGATAATCCTTTTAATAAAATTTAGTATTCAACATTATAATTAAAATCTGGCAATTGGTGTACATGATTATATTTATTTTTAATATGAAAATTAAATTAGATAAATACTAATATCAATTAGTTTATACATATAATGGGTCCTAAAAATGTATAAGCATTCAAATTAAGATTACACCACTTAATTGGTACCTTTTAATATCTACTATTCAATATTCTAATTAAACATATCAATCACTTAGTGTATACAATTAGGTTTAATGTAGGCACCTTAATATTTATAATTTATGACCAAACCAAAAAAATAAAATAAATATAATAAAAATTCTAGAAAATTAATAATTGTTAAAAATTATAATATAATGACTAAAAAATATAATAAAAGGAAATTAAAAAAAAGATTAAAAATATAAAATACACCCTAAGTTTAAGTGGCTAAGTGCAGAATGACTTTTTGGATTATGAGTAACAGTCACATTGAGTCAGTTTTTCTTTGTAACTTGTTCTCTCAAAATGATTATTTTTATAGTTATTTTAGGCCCAATACGTCTGGATTTTTATTTTTGAGTGTTATTTGACAAAGAAATTTCTTACAATCGTTTTACAGTTTATATTTAATACCAAATATCATAAAATTTAAAACATATAAATATATAATCTTTGCCAAATAATAAAAAAATATAATATAATTTCTGTTTTATTCATATTCTTATAAGTTGATATATCGGACTTGCGTATTTAACTTTTGTTTTAACTTAAAAAAGATGGACTAAAAAATGTAATAGATGATATTCAAATACAAAAAAGAAATTAGTATTCAATATAGAATTATTATATAATATTTATTTATAAACATATTTATTAATATTTAAGTATTTTTAAAGATTTATATTTAATTATGTAGAATTTTACTACAATAGAAATTACAAAAAAAAAAACCCTGTTTATAACATAAAATTCAAATAATCATTTGAACTTGTCTAAACCTGCATGAACTCAAACTGATCCTAAAATGACACGTATCTGAAATGATCGGATCCCTAAAGAGTTTGAATCCAAAAAATATTTGAATCTAAAATTTTTCA
>JAQSVH010000001.1:4725255-4736999 GCA_029448705.1 Adansonia digitata | reverse complement strand
AACTTGGCATTACACCTCCAAATCCAATCAGTTTGCTTTGCTTTCCCCTATTCAATTCAAATTTCAATTAAGTATCCAATAATTTTTATTTATTTTATTTATTTAAACAAAATATAATAGAAAAGACAAGTTCAGTTTAAGTTTGATTGTCTTCCACGCTTACTCAATCTCCATTGCAATGTTTTGGCTGGCAGCTTAGACTTACAGAGAGATAATAAAATCTTTTGTATTTAAAAATTCTATTATTTTATTATTAATTACCACTACTACTGCTACTACTCTTTAATTCTGAAAATTCGGAGCGAATCAAAACCCTAAAAGAATAGATCATGAGTGGCAACGAATTTCGATTCTTTCTGTCTTGCGACATCAACCTTCCCGTCACCTTTCGTGTCGATAGATTGGAAGGGAATTTGCCTCCCACGAATTCTCCCAATTCAGGTTTGCATCCAAAATTCGGTTAGTATTACGTATTTCAATCTCTTCCCCCCTTTTTTTCTTTAACTTGTCAATTTGTAAGCTATCTTTGCCACCGAATTATGCTAGAAATTTTGATGATGATTTCAGTGTTATAGTTAGTGCCAAAATTTTGAAAGTTTTATGCTGCAGCGTAGTGAAATTCTAATTTTCTTTCACTTTTTATTTGAAAATCTGCAAGTACTATTTTTTTAAAGAGAGGTATAATATAATTGTTTATCCTCGGTTTTGATTGTTTTACAGGAATTGATTCCACTACAGAGGAGAGGAAAGCAGAGCTCTATGTGGAGTGTGCATTGTACATTGATGGTGCTCCTTTTGGTCTTCCAACAAAAACAAGGTTTTTATGGATAACAGGAAGTTTCCATTAATGAACTAATTAGTTGATTCTTTACCTGAGTTTGAAATTTTTTAAGGTGTTTCCTTTCTGAAATTGTTTATCAGTGCTAGGCAATTGATATCTTGTTCTGACATCAGGTTGGAGTCTGCAGGACCGTTGTATTGCTGGAATGAACTAATCACATTGAGTACTAAATATCGAGACTTAACTGCGCACTCACAACTTGCTTTGACAGTGAGTAGAAAAACAAATTGTTGCTTTGCTTTCTCATTACATACGTGTCTTAAATTTGTAATCTCTGTTTGTGTGGGTTAGCAATATGAGTTTGAATGTCAGTTATGAGTGCGAACAAAAATGAGTTGGTGAACTTTATTTCGTGAATTTTCTGAGATCTACTGTATCAACTTCCTCGTTATTTTATTCTTTCTAGGCATGTGGGGCAAAGCCTTAGCCGTGTCTATTGCGTTATCTTCGCATAGGAATTCCTGCATAATCCTGAAATGGAAAATGATTTTTCAGAATGCTACTAATCATCAATTGATGTGTTTTAGTTTAAACGTGTTTGATGGTATCCCTCTTAGCGTGAATGTCATTGATGTTAGTTTTTTTCTTTTAAATGTTGGTTCTGAACTGTAAAAAAAAAAAAAAAAAATCCATTTGGTGTGCGCTGCATGTATTTTATCGAAGCTTTGAAAATTATTGATCACCAGTCTATCTTGGTCTGAAGACAACCCTCAAAAGTTACCTTCTAGAGAGAAGTTATCTATTCTTGAGTTAGATGGGTATTTTTCATACAGATAATAGATGGAGATTGCCTAACTTCAACTGGTTTAGCAGTGTTCAAGATATGAACTTTAGAGTTTGCATTATTGGTGGCATGGAGATTTTAGCCCTTGTTATGCAAATTTCTGAAAATAATGTTATTGAGCTTTTTACAATAACTTATCTTTCCCTCTATCTTTCTTCTTTTTCTTTAAAAATAATATTTCTAAATTCTCTGATTTGGCCTTTTACTTATTGCCAATCTCCTCTAATGTTAAGGTTTGGGATGTGTCGTGTGGAAAAGATGATGGGTTAATTGGTGGGGCTACAATTCTTCTATTCAACAGCAAAAGGCAACTCAAAACGGGGAAGCAGAAACTTAGGCTTTGGTTAGGAAAACAAGCAGATGGGTCGTTTTCAACAAGTACTCCTGGAAAGGTTCTGGTTGCTGGTGCATATGTGTCTGGTTGGCTTTTGTTTTTATAGGTACATTTTAAAATATATATGGTAATATATCCCACTATAGGTTCCCAGGCATGAGCGTGGAGAGTTGGAGCGTTTGGAAAAGCTTGCAAATAAGTATGAAAGGGGACAGATTCAACCTATCGATTGGCTAGATCGACTCACATTCAAGGCTATGGAAAGAATCAAGGAAAGGGAAAGCTTGAAAAGTGGAAGCTCTCATTTATACTTAGTTGTTGACTTCTGTAGTTTCGAACATCGAGTTGTTTTTCAGGTATGATCCAGATCCGTGATCATCATATAATTTACTTGCTAGTGGCTTTTGTTGAATTGTTACAAATGCTGCAATTATAATAATGACCTAAGTATGACTCTCTTCTTCTTCTTCTTCTTTTCCTTTTTTTGTTTTTTTTTTGGGGGGGGGGGGGGGGGAGGGGTAAATTAGGAAACCCACTCTGTGGTTAAGGGTGGAATAAATAAATATGCTCGATGTGGTTTAAGAGGTGACAAAGTTTTTTTAACATTAATTTTGAAGCTAAAACCAATTTTCTCTTTCTTTTGTCTTTTTCTTTGTGACCTTTTATTTTTCCTTGAATTTTTATCCCTCTCTTTCTCTAAAGAGTGTTTATTTGAAAATTAATCGAAGAATCACTGGTTGGCAACGATGATGAGTCTACTTGGTCTTGAACCTCATGATATTTAATTTACCCTCTTCTTTCACTTACTAATCATATATTGGTCTAATCTAGTTATTACAACTAGCCATTAAATGACTTAATATTAATCAAAAGCTAAATTTGACATTTGGTAATGAAATTGTATTTTCTTCTTACTTATTTAGGGACTATGTTACTCGGACTTAGTTATGAGTGTTGGACTTGGGTATGTGTTAGACATGGGTATGCGTTAGACATGAGTTTGCTCAATTTTTTCCAAGATTTAAATGTATTTGGAAAGTCTTTGAAGGGTCATAACCTAATGCCCATGTCCGGATATGCATCGGACATAGGTACTTCAAGAAAATTGAAGAGTCGGAGCAACATAATTTAGGGAAGCCTAATGTGTTCATGACATCGCTGACCATTTCTACAATTACATTTCAATGCATACTTTAAATTTTTGTTTAATTTGAACTTAAAAGGAGGTATTTGGACATCAAATTTAATATAAGTTGCACATCTAAATATGATCTTCGTGATTATATTCAATTTCATTGATTTGTTGGTTCTCTATTTAGTGATGAATTTTAAATACCTATAGGTATTTGAGAACTTGAAATTCGTCTTCTTATACCCTTTCAAATATATAGGCATTATTTAATCTTAATTATTTTGTGCATAGGGTATGCATTTCATTGGCACAATTTGTATAACAAACTGATTCAAATCCACTATCTCAAATTCATCTGTTCAAACATAATGTAAACTTCATTGACCTTTTTTTTTTTTTTTTGGTGAATTTCTGCTTTCCAATCAGATTTCTGTTTCCAGTCAGAATAGTCTTACCTTATTTTCTTTTGTTGTGCAGGAGTCAGGGCCCAATTTCTTATTACCATCCCCAATAGCTTCTTCAAATGAACTGGTCATTGTGTGGGACCCTGAAGTGGGAAAGATAAATCCTTCTGAGCACAAGCAATTGAAGCTTGCAAGGAGTTTAACTCGTGGTATCATTGACAGGGACCTTAAGCCAAGCTCTAATGAACGAAAGTAAGTTTGAAAACAACTTGAAGCTTCTCCTACCTTGTAAATTTGTCTGTCAGCCTGGTTGTTTCCTTCTAACATGCATTTTATGGTTTAGATAGAATGTCAAATCAATTTCATCTGATTGTGCATAGAAGTCTATAGTTCTGTAGTAAGTGTTTAATTTGGTGGAGCATATTGGACCAACAACTCTTTGGAGATTCTCAAGGGCGATTTTGTTATTCCTACAATATGTATCCTTCCAAATGTTTCTTTGATAGAATTGTGTTTATTGATAATTTTTCTTGAGAATTGAGTCTATAATTTGTCTTTAATTGTAAGGTCAATACAAATAATATTGAAATATCCACCTACAAGGACATTGAGTGGAGATGAGAGGCAGCTCCTTTGGAAATTTCGCTTCTCATTGATGTCTGAGAAGAGGGCCCTCACGAAATTTCTTCGATGTGTTGAATGGAGTGATGTTCAGGTTAGCATTTCCTTGTTCTTGTTTTTTCTTGTGAATTCCATTGTCTGGGCTAATATATGGGAAAGCTACACGTGATTATCCTTGTATCTCTTCTGCCTTAAACTTCTCCCCCCCCCCCCCAAAAAAAATCAATTTCTTCTAATTCGTTATGGCCTCATCTTCTGATTGTGTGTTATTTTATATAATACTTGTGCATATATGGTATGTTATAGAGTCTCCCTTGAATATCTCCATATTTATAATTCTGTTCTTTGATCCATTTTATCACCTTTTACCAAATACTAGCGCATATATGGCCACAGAGTCTCATTGTATATGCCCATATGTTATGAATTCTGTTTTTTGATCCAATAAACCATCTAATTTTTTGCAATTATACAAAGGTGCAAGGGAAGGACTGCAGAAGAAAGAAACCTGTTCTATGTGATATAATAATTTGTTAAAGGATCTGTTTTTGTAATTGGGAGGCATTAATGTGCATTAAGCTCAGATTTGCAGGTCTGAACTGCTAATCTTTTGTGGGTTAGCTGCCGTTCTCCACCTACTGTTTGTTCTGTTAATATCGTTACCGAGCAATAAATAGATAGAAACTTTTCTAATTAAACAAAAATGATCATATTTGAAAGAGTGTGGTCCATATGTCTGCAGGAAGCAAAGCAGGCAATAGAACTTATGGGCAAGTGGGAGATGATTGATGTCTGCGATGCATTGGAGCTTCTATCACCGCTTTTTGAGAGTGAAGAGGTAGGTCTAAGTAAGATTTGGCTGGTATTTGTGACGATATCTTTTGGGACCTCTGTTAGAATCGGAAACTGTGTAAGGTGCCCTTAGATCTTAGGTTGCTTTTTTAATGTGTTATTAACTCTAAAGGTCTTAAATTACTCTGATATATAATGCACTTAACAGAGTTGGTTTCTCACCAACTTAGTCTCCTTATATTTCAAGTGAGTTTGACCTTTTTCCACATTGTACTTCCTTTCTCCTATTTGCTTGCTCTTTACACATTATAAAACTGCTGCTCTCTTAGTGTATGCGAACAAAAGGTTAGGTACATGTCATTTTATAGATTTGAAGTTAGGGCAAAATGACATTTGCACAATGTATCTATTTGTACCAAAATCTGTTACTTCATAATTGATAGGCTGATCTGTAAAGAGTCTAGTTGAAGTATCCTTATAGCATTTTGGCTATATTGTAGATTGATTTGGATGGTCTATATTTCTTATAGCATTTTGTCGACAGTGTAGATTGAATTGGATAATCTATAGCATCTTACTGCTGATAAGTGTTGGTCATTCTTAACAGGTTCGTGCGTATGCTGTCAGTGTTCTTGAAAGAGCTGATGATGAAGAGCTTCAATGTTACTTGCTTCAACTAGTTCAGGCACTTCGATTTGAACGCACTGATAAATCTCGTCTTTCTCAATTCCTTATGCAGCGTTGTATGTTCCTTTATGCTAGTGTGAATGTAATATGTATGTTTGTTTGTGTTTGGACACAAAATATGCTTGCATTTCTGCCGTACAATAGTTGACACTGTTTTTTCAAAATTTTGCCATTTTTTTCCTTCTGCTTTTAACAATTGCCAAGACTCACCTCTCTTTTCCCTTTTTTAAGAGGGGGGGGGGGGGACCTCAACAAATGTCTTTAGCAGAGCTTTCTTTTCTGTCAAAATTGTCTCATGCTCTCTCTCTCTCTCTCAAACCGTCTTTTGCTCTCCTTTCACTCTGTAGTACCTACTCATCGAAGGACAAATCTTCCTTTGTGTTTTTTTTTCCTACTATTATAGGGAATTAGGGATAAAGATTGGTGATAAACATTTTGAATTTCCCTCCTCTTCTCAGCTAAATATTTTTGGTTGGGAGTACTGATTGATAAAAATTACTTCATTTTATTTGCTTGACTCCTGAGATCAAAAGGTCCATTTGCCCTTTACTTCAGCAAACTAAAATTTTTGGTTAAAGTATTTAAATTGGATTTTTATGTCATTATCAAAAAATTCACAAACAGTAATACTCTTAACCTGTTGGTCGCATCTGAAAGTTTTCTTGAACTTTTACAGCTTTACGTAATATTGAATTGGCTAGTTTTCTACGGTGGTTTGTTGCTGTGGAACTTTATGATCCTGCCTACGCCAAACGATTTTATTCTACTTATGAGTACCTAGAAGACAATATGATGAAGGTTTGATTTCCTATTTTCTGTTACTACATATTGCCATCTACTTTTCTGTTTAGGAATTGGAATAATTTCTATAATCATGATAAATGATTGGTCTCTAATTTGTAGTCTTGAAAAGTGCAATAGCATAATTAGTTCTACCTTATGACTTGAAGAGCTTGATTTCTTTTTCTTCCGCATGGTAATCACTCATGTTGTTACAGTTGACAGCTGGTGTAAATGGCGAAGAAGATGGATTTAAGATGTGGCAGAGCTTGGTTCGTCAGACGGAATTGACAGCCCAGTTGTGTTCTATAATGAGAGATGTGAGAAATGTGCGTGGCAATACACAAAAGAAGATTGAAAAGCTTAGGCAGCTCCTTTCCGGTCTTCTTAGTGAACTTACTTATTTTGAGGAGGTATTCCTTTGAAATGAATTTCCATATCAAATAACCTTCTAAGGCTACCATGAAACAAAGCTACCATAATTATATTTCAATCTTGTTTTCAGCCAATTCGATCACCCTTGGCTCCAAGTGTCCTTATCACTGGAATTGAACCTTCAGAGTCGTCAATATTCAAAAGCGCATTGCATCCTTTGCGACTGACTTTCCGAACAGCCAATGGTGGACAATGCAAAGTCATATTTAAGAAGGGTGATGATATTCGGCAAGATCAATTGGTAATTGACAAAATTCTAGTAGAATGATCCTTCAGGTGGTGGCAATCCTTCAGGTGGTTAATGTAACTGATGTGATTCCTGTAGGTTGTTCAAATGGTGTCACTTATGGATAGATTACTAAAGTTGGAAAATCTTGATCTGCACTTAACTCCGTATAAGGTGTTGGCAACTGGACAAGATGAGGGCATGTTGGAATTCATACCTTCCCGCTCTTTGGCACAGGTATTATACTCTATAAAAGATGCTTCTTCACTGAGGGAAGTGCAGTCTCAGCAAATAGCATTTAATCACTTTGTTTTCTACAAGTTTAGCTGCAAAGCGTTGTTTTTGTCCTTCATAGTTGATGAACCATTATGTATGCGTGCATACTCTAGATTTTCTATATGCTTAGTGTCATGGTCCAGACAAACCTGCAAGGTACTGTCTGCTTTGGTCCATTGGGCCTTGTAGTTTTGTTTGCAAAAAAAGATGCCTCACAAGTTGAAGATGGTGTGACCACTTAAATACCCATTCTAACTCTAGTACATAGCCAATGTGAGATTCCAAGCTCTCTTTTAGGACTATGACACATAGCCTTTTCGAATTATCGATACTCTTTGTTAATTTTTTTATTTTTTTTAAATCTTAATGTGTTCATAGTGTTTGTGAGCTTGCTACTGACTTCTTTGAATGTATTTCTTTCCTTGTGCAGATTCTTTCAGATCATCGTAGCATTATAAGCTATCTGCAGAAATTTCACCCTGATGAACACGGACCATTTGGGATTACAGCCACTTGTCTCGAAACCTTTATAAAAAGTTGTGCTGGCTACTCTGTAATAACATATATACTGGGAATTGGAGACAGGTGATCTTTTATTCAACTATAATATGCGCATTTGATGTTTTACAAAAAATTGCAGATTGGCATCTAATATTAGCCTGTGGGTTTTCCATCATTTAATTTGCAATTTCTGAAGACCAATTTTATGGGTTGCAGACACCTTGACAATCTTCTGCTTAGGGATGATGGACGCCTTTTCCATGTTGATTTTGGTTTTATTCTTGGCCGAGATCCTAAGCCATTTCCACCACCAATGAAACTTTGCAAAGAAATGGTTGAAGCTATGGGTGGAGCAGAGAGGTAATTTTTTCCTCCTTTCCCATTTCTTTTTTTCATTGTCCATCTCTTACTGAATAAGCTTTATTAGATTATGCATGCCCATATTTGGCAATAACCAAGGAAACTTAAATATTTTGCTGGGACATTAAGGTGCAGAAATGTTGTTTCATTTTGCAGCCAATATTATACAAGGTTCAAATCCTATTGTTGTGAAGCATACAACATTCTCCGTAAATCTAGTAACCTTATTTTAAATCTTTTCCATCTTATGGCTGGTTCCAACATTCCCGACATAGCATCTGATCCTGAAAAAGGCATCCTTAAGGTTAGTTTCTTTATGTTTTAAATCTGATGATTGTGCTGGAACATTGGGTTTTTTTTTTTTTTTTCCTTCCTCACCTGTCTTGACCAAATCTTTTGTCGGTATAGCTCCAGGAGAAGTTCCGGTTGGACTTGGATGATGAGGCCTGCGTACATTTCTTCCAGGATCTTATCAATGAGAGTGTTAGCGCCTTGTTTCCTCAAATGGTCGAGACTATCCATCGGTGGGCTCAATACTGGCGCTGATCCTCAAGTTTCAAATGTTCAATACCCGTCGTAAATACATAGATATATTTAGCTCGCCTCGTCTGCCCTTTCCCCACTTGGACACTAGTCATTTGATATTTTGAGGTTGTGCCCTGTTAATGTTTCGAGGTTTTACATGTTGTGGCAAACAGATCTCACAGTAGATGAAACTGACTGGGCCAAAAGCCATGATAAAATCCGACAGGTTTCAACAGCCATTGATGATGTAAACCTGATCTGCAATTGCGAATCTTGTAAATATATTCTTTCTCCAGTTATGTTTCGATATGGGCTTGAACCGTGTGGTTTACTGGATAGTTTCAACGAATGCAATGTATGATTTCCATGTTGTTGTTGATCGTGCTGCTTCATCTTTGGCTTGCAAACTGCAAGCTACTTACGTACCGGGGACGTCCTGACTTTCAGATGCCCCTCGCTCAAAGACGTGAGCTTGCAAGATCATACTTAAGTTACATTCCTCGGAATGCGTTATTTACTGGGCGCACCAGTGAGCTATTTACTTTTAATGGTGTTATTTTTTTTAACCCTAAGCCTCTTATCAACTGTTTTCTTCTTGCATGAATATTTGTTTCCCCAAATGATAGGGTATGACTTGTGTTTGTGGTTTTGAACTTTAGAAACCGTAAAGTAGACAGCCGATTTTTAGGAAATTGCTGTCTTTTGTTTCCGACATCTCATCTCAGGGAAGTCCATGGTTAAAGTCAAGGTCGTACACCATGCGTCTTTGTTGTTTGTTTAGATTAGATTGGATTAGAAGTTTCCTGGACATCCATGGGATTGAATGAAGATCTAAAAGTTGTTGATTTTTCCAATAATCGAACAAAGAAGAAGTGGCAAAGAGATTTTAAAAGACACGAAACTAAAGCAAAGAGGCTGCAAATCAAAATGGGCTGCCACGTTTTAGCCAATGTTGAAAATTTGACGGTGAAGTGCACTGCTGACTTCTTAATTCTATTTCTCGTCCCTGCTTGGCGGGTTCATCTAGAGCCAAATTACTTACATACGATTAATTTCATATGCTTAATATATATTTTATTTAATTGAAAGATTTATATTATATTTACACTTACATAATTAATATAAAATTTAAAAAAGTATTGTTTGTATACACAATAAAAAAAGTGTAATCTAGTTAAGTTAAAGTTATAAAAAAGTCGGGTTTGATAAAAAATTCAAGGTTCAAAATTTGATTAGGGTTCAAGTGAGTTTTATTTTTATAATTTAAGCTCGATTTAAGATAAAATGTGAACAACTTAAATTTATTCAATTACACTTATTTACATAAAAACATGAGCTTGATTTCATTTTTAACAACTTTATACTTGATAATTTTTACTCCAAATTGAGTTCAAATTTAAATTAAAATTTTTTAATACTAATTAAACTCAATTAACTCGATGATCAAATTGTTCAAATTTAATTTTACAATAACCAAATTAAATTTAATTTAAATAACTTATAAGTGTAAACATCCTATTTACATCTTCAATAATTTTATGAAAAATAAATGCATTGATGACAGGGCAGAAAAATCAAGCCGAGTAAGAAATCACTAACCAATTTAATAATAAATAAATAATATATGGAGCGTCTTGGAAAGTTGAGATGGCACGCATATTATAACAAGAGTGACGTGTCGATAAGTGATTGGAAGTAGTACGGGAATTTTTTTTTGGGAATTTCGTTATTTTCTGTAAAATAATCGGGGAAAGTGTCTGGCGTTGGTTGACGGTGCACCCCGCCTTTTCCTTTATAAATACAAATCAATAAAATTGGCATTGTCTCACTCATCCCATAATTCGCGTTGCTCTCAAGCTCTCGTTTCTCAAAATCCTCTCTTTCTTCCGTTTGGTTCAAAAATCAAATTCACAGTCTCTCAGAGTTCCCTCTGCGATTATCTCCGAAGGTAATAACCATTCAAATCTTTTTTTCGATTTTGCACTTCGATCTCACATGCGATAAATGGAAACAAATCAATTCAATGTGCTTTACAGGATATTCTCTTTTTGCCTTAGATGTGAGGCTTTTAAATCGTATCATTGTTTTTTCAAATTTTGAGAAATCTTGTTGGTCTCCTGTCTGATCTGAAGATTTCTGTGATGAATTATTCTAGATCTGTTGTTTACCTTTCTCTGTATATATGCTTCTTTTTTTTTTTTTTTGAATTCTCAATGGAAGTTTATGGAAATGGCATCGTGGCATTGATTTTAAGCATCTCTAACTTCGATCTATTTGATTCGTTGAAATATGATTATTGATTGGGAAATGATAGGCTTTTAGATATTCTTTTTGGTTTTTTTTTTTTGAAATAATATCTTTAAATTTTCATAATATTTAGGGATCAACAATTAGGGAAGAGAAATGGGGCTGACATTCACGAAGCTTTTCAGCCGGCTTTTTGCCAAGAAGGAGATGCGAATTTTGATGGTGGGTCTTGATGCAGCCGGTAAGACTACCATCTTGTATAAGCTCAAGCTCGGAGAAATTGTCACCACTATTCCAACAATCGGTGAGAGCTCTTTCAAATCTTTTTTTTTTTTTTTGATTAATCTCTGATTTTGGTGATTATCTTTAATTGTATATGAGAACTAGTATAATTCTTCTATTTTTATTGTCTGCTTGCACTTTATTTACGGAATGTCTGTGAAATGATTTCATGGAGATTAGCTAGCAAAACTTGTAAACCATGGGGTCTCTTCGTTGCATTTCCTTTTTAGAATTTCTCTTTCTTAGTCTGTCAGAACCTTTGTTGCATCATGGATAATATATTTTCATTCAGGGGTTGTATCATTTGGCAAATTGAGCATGTGATTCCTATAAGATACCTTTTTTCCTTTGTTATTGCTATCATTATTGTTTTTGTATGTTTGAGATGTTGTAACTTTGAGAGCCTTGGAATTGAAACATTTATAAACTGAATGCAACCAAGTTACGCCTACAATTATTAGTTCCGAGATGATGAATTAGCTTTGAAACTTTGGATGTCCAGTCACAGGACCATAAT
>JAQSVH010000001.1:4692030-4702395 GCA_029448705.1 Adansonia digitata | reverse complement strand
GACAGCCATCAAATTAACCAGAACTACTGCAGTCTTAGAATAGAATCATGTTGATACATGAGAAACTGCAAACCAGTATCCGCCCAAAACTAGCATATAGGCTTACGTAATGATTAAAGAGGGATTGTAATTTGTACCTACAAATTAATATATGTAAATATTATTTTAGCTCATTTTGCTCCTAGTGATTTTCAGGCATAGGCATGGCCTTTTGCCAGCCATGCCATACCAAGAAAAAGGTCCCAAGTTGAAATCTCCTTACTTAAATTAGTTATACAATAATAATTAAAAAAAAAAAAAAAAACTAAAGAGCCCAGATAATTTTTTAGCTTTGTTCAGAAAGATTCATACGCATGGTAAATGCAGTTTCAAATAACACACCAAGAGCGGAATATAGGGTTGTGAAAGCATAATTGTTTCTTAGTTGCATGAAAACTTATGGCTAAGATCCCAAGACTGTCAAGTCAATTTCAGAAATCTTAAATCCAACCCAATTCTGAACCCCCAATTAAAAGAAAATGTCAATATTTTTTTTGCCAAAACACAAAATCTTGCATAGAGACAATTCAATGTAAATGGAAACAAAAAAACAAAAGGAGAATGATGAACTTAATAACCTTGTCATGTTGGCTATGTGACTCTCTAGAAATGGTCCGAGAAGAATGCGAGGAAAGATCATCATCATCATCAGTAAAAGAGGCAATCTCAGTTTCCTCGTCATTTCCTCCGTTTATCGATTCGGAAACAGATTCACTCCCATCCTTGTCTAGTGACACTTCTTTTGGCAAGCTGCCCTTTGATGATGAGCTGGAGCTAACTTTATCAAATGACTGGATATTAAGATAAAGAACTGGCTGTTCAGTGTTCCTTGAACCCTTCTTCAAGTTAATGGGAGTGCAAATGGTTATAGTTTCCCTGATAATGCCATGATCTGCAAGGTTTACAACAGCAGATCCTAGAAGTTGACCTTTTGCAATCTTTTCCTTCCGAGGCTCATACAAGTAGAACTCCAAACAGTTCTTCTGGAAACTATCACGATTGGTGCTCTTACGGGATGATTCCTGACATAAAGTTACTGGAAGCCTGAAAGACTCACTGAACTCGATTTTTCCATTCCTAATACTTGAAGTTAAGGACCCAGAACTCTTATCACCATTTTCCCACTGAAGCAATACAGATTGAGCCGACGGCAAAGACTGCAATGGTGTCCAAGGACTAATTTCCTTTACACATACAATGTAATAAACCTGACATGAGCTGCCTTTTCTGTTCTTAGTTCTTAGGCCAAGAACCATTTTTCGAAATTTGAAGAAATAACGGCTTCACTCTTAATCAATATGATCAAATCAAAATGGCTTCATGTTTATGAAACCCTACATTAAAGATCTGCATTTGGGGGGAAAAACAATATTAGAAATAGTATATATTCAAAGAGATTGAACAAAAAATTACAATGTTCAAAGCAAATGAAATGGAAAAAGAAAAAAAAAGATTGATGACTTTGCAAGGAAACTGACCAGTTAACAAGAAAAACAGAGAATTTAAGGAATCAAATTGGAAACAAAACGTGGGTGCACGAATAATTTTCCCACCGCTATCAAGTTCACATATTCCATTTGTTTAACTTATTAAAAGAAAAAAAAGGGATTAGAAATGTTTCTTTATCGAACTGAAACAATTATTGTACGAGAATCTGAAGAGGACATTAGCCAGTAAACCAACGGAAATAACTATATAATTTGAAAAAGGAAATGAGAAAAAAAAAAGCGTAACGACATATTCTGCTATCATTTGATACTTAAACTAAAGACAGAGCATAAAAGAAAGCACAAATTAAACCCTTATTTAACCAAAAAAAAAAAATTAATGAATCTATGAATCAGATAGATAAAAGACAAGCAACCCATTTCATGCAAACATCATTAATTTAAAAAAAAAAAAAGAGAAAAATGTTACAGAGAACATAGGATGAAGAGAAAAATCATATAAAAAAGGATAAACAAACCGAGGGTGGAAATTTACGTACAAGAGAAATTCTAACAGCCAACAAAGTTTAGGCAGCTGAGGAAACAGAGAAGACATGAAGAAGATGAAAAAGTTACATTATGATAATAAAAAACAAAGTTGGGGGGAAGTTTTATACTTGAAGGGGGTCAAATTGTGATTTTTTGTGAACAATGAGTTTGAATTAACAGTTGGGTTAAGTCACTTTGAGGAAACAAACAAATAAGTCTTTACTTGTCGTCGCTATCTGTCTATCCATTTTTGTTTCTTCGTTACTAAATCCAAGCACGATACATAAAATAGGTAAGGAAGGAAGCTGAAAATGCTGAGCAGTTTTAACCTTCTCTTTCTCAACGAGTAGTAGTAGTTAGATTTACCCATTTTCTTTCTTTAAAATTTAAAAACAAATTAATCTGAGGTTATTTATCTTCTTCATTTGTTAACTGTTTATCCCTTTATTTGGATATTAATAATTTCAAAAGTTTATGAAATTCAAATTTTATTATCTGTTTTCTGATTCAAAATTGGACAAAATGGAGGGAATATTACACTAAAAAATTTGTTGTTGTAATTAGGGTTTTATTCTACAATTTTTTTTAATTATTGTTTTAAAGTTATTTTAGTTCTTAATTTCTCGCAAATTTAACAGAGAGACTTTTAATTGTACGAAAAATACAGAAAGAGACTACTTTCAATTCAATTAGGCTAGGCTGGTTGTACATGTGCCACCGTGTCTAATTATTATAAAATGAATTTTTTAAATAGATTTATCTACAAGTCGAATTTTGACTTGTTTATGAATTAATTTCGGGTTTAAAAATTTAGACCCAATTTAGCTTATATTCCATTGTCACTCAAAGTGAATCACTTGTTTATCCTGAAATCAGTTGCTGTATTTTTCCTTATTAAGACGATACCTTTTAGTCTTTGAGTACATTATTACAACTAGAATAAAAAGGAAAAAGGAAATATATTGCGTAAAAGGGGAGGGGGTCGTGTTAGGAAAGGAAGTTTAATATTTTAGAGGAAATGTGCCGCTGCTGCATCTTCTTGTTGATTGGAAAGAGAGCTTGACAACATTGAGTTGGACCTCACATCACATATTTTAACATTTGATTCATAAAATATTTTGGTAGATCCAAGATTGGTTTCGTGTACACCATGCCTCGTTAAAGGATCCCATGTGCTGAAAAGGGTTGAAAAATTTAACTCACCGTTTCAAAATAACATTTGATGCATGTTCTAGCTATTATTATAACTACACAAAACTTAGGTTGATCAGTTTAGCATTCATTGACTAATTAATCAGCAAAACTCTAGCTGGATCTGACTAACTGGGGGATTAAGAACTGGGCCATGCTCTCTTTGCCACTACCTGTATCTGACTGAGTAACAGGGATTAAGCATTCACCTACCCTCCAAGTTTTGGGTATTTTCAATTTTATTCCAGAATATAGCCACCGCCTGAATGGTTGCTATCGAACTAAAAGATATGCTGTTAAGAATATGCAAATGGATAAGAAAACAGGTCAGGGATTTGCTATATTCTTCCTCTGTCCATCTCTTAGAAAGAGGGAAGAATGTTATGCAAGACTTAACGATGCACTGCCTTCCATGCCACTTTCCCCACGAAAATAATTAGGAACAATTTGGTATCTATCACATGCCTCCTTTTGCCTTTTTCTTCTAACTCATTTCTTCCACATTCTTTTTAACAAAAATATGTTCCTGTGACCAGAAAAATCTAAAACTAATTAATAAAGAATACACACATACACACAGACACACGGTCCAACTATTGGTCTGGCAGGGTCCCAGAAGCAACCTGAGCAGAAATTAGGCAGAAGCCCTCCAGTAACTCCCTTTCTTCAAGCTCTGTAATCCTTCTCTCCAGCTCTGGCCGAAAATGCCGTATAAGACCCTACAGAGGCCAACTTGTAGCATCACCCAAAGTACAGGTTGCGTGCCCTTCAATCTCCTGAAGCATGTCAATCTCTTCCAACTTTGCATTCCCAACTCCCAATCTTTCCGTGATCATCCATTGTCTCAGGATTGTAGGACAAACAGTCTCTGCTTCCACATTTGTGCATTGTTACAGAGGTGGGACAGACATACAATCCTGCATTAGAAGGAAAGGAGGTTTCAATCTAGGTTTCCCTTGTTACCCTTCAAGGCTCTCCGATAGTGCTATTTCTTCAGCACAAATATAAGCACCAGCACCACAATGGAGATGAACATCAAAACCACAATGAGAACCACAAGCATTTTTTTTCCAGCAGTCCAACTTCATAAGCTTCTTTTATAGCTTGTTCAAGACTTTTACGTTCATTAACATATTCACACCCTTATGTAGATATAAGCAGCCTAGCTCTCATCCCAACCCCAGCAATCAAGCAGCCCTCCAATCGTTCGTGCGGATCATGCCGCATGTTTCCCTGTCTTTACATGTTCCCAGGTTCGTTTTCATCAGCATTACAGCAAGATAAGAGGGACGGCGATCAGATACGTTTGGCATGAAAGGTCATTTGAGGCCTGAAGGAAATCCGGCACCATCATTTCCTCGGAGTCTAGACTTCTTCATTTCATTGACAAACCAATCAGTGCCCTTGCGTACTGTCTAAATCCTTGGTTCTATACGTTTAATGGCACGTTTGGGAAAAGGGTCATGCAACCCATATAAGGTGGTGAAAATACGGTCTCCATCTTTTAGACCAGCAAAATGGGGTTTTCTCAGGTGGTGGAGGGTGAGGCTGTTGCAGAACAAAGCTGCACTTTGCAAGGGAAGAATGCCCTTTACGTGTGCCTATGCAAAGAAAGAACTCTTTGTTCTTTTTCCTGGAGACTTTGGGACATAAACTAATCAACTTTTTAGCTTCCATGAAATGAATTAATTATCAGAAAAAAATCTAATTTCAACTCAAAAATAATCTAAAAGAAAAAAAAAAGGCAAAGTCAAAGCAACAATCATGTTTTCCATGACGCAATCGACATCGAAAAGTCTATAAAGACGGTCCTAGTGGAAAGCTGAAAGTATAATGCAGACTCTTATTTAGTGGTAACTCATAGCCACTGGCAAACCAAAGTGAAGAAAATAAAATAACGAAAGTCCATCAAATTAGATTTACAAATTCTTCGGTCCATATAATCTTAAGTCCACTTCAATCTGAGCAAGAAATGAAAAAAAAATTTAGTTCTTTAATGGCAAGATATCAGCCACATCCAATTTTGGAGCAATTAACAAAAATTCTCGATGCCTCAATAATCGCCTAAGGTGCCTTCCACTGATGTATTTCAGATGAACGATATAACATACTAAAAATATAGCACTCCCAAAAAGACAATCTTATAAACTTGGCTAGAACAACAACTCAGCTTTGCGAAGCTCATAGTTTTTCTTGCAACTAGAACGAAAGAAACAGGCGCCACCATAACTAAAATTTTATTTTCTTTGCCCACATATTCCACTAGCTTCATCGCATCCAAAAGGAAAATGACGGTGTCAAAAACCAATAGATTGGATCTAGAACTAAACGCAAAACGACATTTTACGATCATACAATCATATGAATCAACGAGAAACCCTACGTCAGTGAGAAGCGTGAAAGAAAAAAAGCCAAATAAAAAAAAGGAATACATGGGCGAGTATTTTTAAAAGAGTCGATGATGGTTTTCGACGATCGTACATAGAGATTCATTACTCACTTCTTGTAATTTACGAGGCAGCGTATGTTACCGTATTAAAATTATATTTAAAATATTTTATATTTATATATATTTTAAATATTTATATATTAATTAAAATATTATATTATATTATATTATATTATATTCTTATTTCGTATTGTCAGGTCTTTTATGGAGTGATGATAGATGGAGCTTCCTTCTGTAAGTTTTTCGTGAATTGGACTGGGTTTCTAGTGTCTCCCAGTTTGAGTCTTCTAATTAAGTAATTACTTAGTGGCCTAAGCTCTAAATCAAGAAGAAGGAAGTTAAAATTACAACCAGACCCCAACCTCTCTCTATGACGTCAATATTACAACAAAAGTATTATGCGTTATACAGGTCTTGATAATCAAATTTGAGGCATGAATATTAAAATGTAAGTTGGAATACATGCTAATCCTAGTAGTTTATGGCACATGTGAGTAATCAATCTTATACTGTTTACAAAAAAAAAATCATATTTAACGAGTCTGCAAAATTTGAATTTTATTATAATTATAACTATTTTTAAAATTATAATTAATCTTAATTAGTTGTTTTATAAAAAAAATATTTTTTTAATATAAAAATTTTGGTATATTTAAATATTGGTAAAAGAATAATGCACACTAAACCTGGGCAAGAGAGGGTCGAGCCGTTGCCCTGGCTTTATTTTTTTAAATCTTAAGTCTAGATTTGAATTTAATTTAACTATTTAAGTTTAAATTATTATTTATCATATTTAAAAATTTTTTTGTTAATATTTATATATTTTTAAATTAAATTTAAATAATAATATATTATTTTAATTTAAAATTATTATTTTAAATTAATTTAAAATAAAAATATTAAGAATTACCTTACTTCTACCTAAACCTTAAAATCATTTTGTTATTTTAATATTTTTTCTTGTTATTGTGTCAGTCCCAAATTTTCTAACCATAGATGAAGTGACAGTGTGTTCGGGTATGAAGTCCCATGTCAGGTCAGGCTCAACCAAAAGCAGGTTTTCCTTCGGCCGAAATCCAAAGTAGGTTTTACTTACCTAAGAGTTTAGAGCTTCGGGACCTTAATGTTGATTCTTAAACCAGAACACCGTAGCACCTAGACATTACACATACTCCAAACCATGTTGGATCCTCCTTTATCAATTTATTTATTTATTTTCTGAATGTATAAAACCATTCCTTATTTTTATTTTCTAAAGAAGCAATAATGCAAATGCAATTTGTTTATCGGTGAGAAAGACACGTTGCAACTTGGGAAAGTATTTGTCTTTAAATATTTTCCCATTGTCACTCTTCTTTAAAACATAGTGATATTTCCAATGCTTTTTGTAAATTAATGAAGAGAGTCATTTTCATGCAGGCCAAATCCGGCTCTGACGTACAATGATCCAAGGACAAATCTTTGTCTAAGACTCGATTATTTCGTTAAGACAAAAGTAGAAAAAACCGAACCTTTTTTGTATTAGGCCACCTGTTTCCGTTAACAAGGATTTAACAAATGATTATTGAAATCAAATCATATGGTTCAACAAACCAGAGGAAGCTTCAGCTCAACGAAACTTTTTTAACTGGCCATGGTAAAATCAAGATTCAACAACAAACTCGAAACTTTTAGTCTCTTTTTGGTTTGTTTTTGACGCCAATTACGGCCCAGATGTGTGGGTAAATTGAAACCACTTTCCCTCAGATCCCAACACAGTTTTCGTGTAAAAAAAAAAAAAAAGAAGTGGAAATTAAATTACCCGGTTTGAAAAAAAACATGACAGTGGTGAACGGCAATTCTGGCGGCGGATATATTGTTGGGAAACTGGTGTTCCCGGTCCACTACGAAGAGGAGGTTTCTCAGAGACTCGTCGATGCTTTGCATGGAAATGATTTGAAGTTGGCGTCTGCATGTTTGGCTGATCCTTTCGTGGACGTGAACTTTGTCGGAACAGTGAGCTTGAGGTCCAAGAAGACTGAGATCTTGTTACATGGAGAGGCAGCCCACGAAGTTCTTGTCGATTACGAGGAGTTTAAGACCGAAGTTACTCCCCTGTTTCTTGCTGCTCATGTCGGAAACATGTCTCTGGCTAAGAAGTTGCTGGTAAAACTGTTAGTAGATTTGCGTAATCATTAAAGCCAAGCCATAATTTTTATTTAAATTCAGATGTCAATATGAAATTTTGGTAATAAAAATATTTATATGGCAGAGCCTAGGAGCCAACGTGAACCACAAACTGTTTCGAGGCTTTGCTACCACAGCAGCCGTCAGGGAAGGTCGCATGGAAATACTGGAGGTGCTCCTCAATGCTGGTGCGTGTCGAGAGGCGTGCGAGGAGGCTTTGCTGGAGTCGAGCTACTTGGGGTATGCCAGACTCGCCAAGCGGCTAATGGCGACTGACATGATCCGCCCCCAAGCTGCCTTACGGGCTCTTGTCTCTGCCTGCAGCAGGGGGTTTGTTGATGTTGTTGACACTCTTATCAAGGTAATTCTGTTTTTTTACTTTTCCTTCCTTCCTAATTTCAGAATAGAATTAAGAAGTAATAATCATTTTGTTATTGGGAATAATCCAGTAAAATAGTAAGAAGTAATAATCATTTTGTTATTGGGAATAATCCAGTAAAATAGTTATAATACTTTCAAGTTCGATTTACCTCAAAAATAAATCAGCCTTGGAAATTGATAATAGAGGTTGTCTTCATTACGTTTGTGCTCTTATTGGTGACAGTGCGGAGTAGATGCCAATGCAACCGATAGGGTGCTTCTTCGATCTTCCAAGCCTTCCCTATACGCAAATGTTGACTGTAATGCGCTAACTGCTGCTGTTGTTGGCAGACAGATTTCTGTTGTTAGATCACTTTTGCAGGTATACATCTTTTAACACAGTCAATGGAGATCCGTTATATATATATATATATATATGATTTTGGAGAACAAAGAGGAACAAGAATGTTTAGTGGAGAATAAATTAAATAAGCCCAAGGATTTGGGTCAATGGTCGTACTGTGACACACAAATATTAAATTACCCTGCATTGGAGTATTATAATATTTGTTGAATTAGTACCCTGTTTACATAGGATTTAAAGTCGCTATATATGTAGTGTATAGAAACAATTTGTTGCTTGTCTAGTTATCAGCAGAACGTTCTTAAATGGCTTTACTAATTTTTTGAAGTTGTTGATCAGGCTGGCATCAAGATGGACCTAAAGGTGAGAGTTGGAGCCTGGTCCTGGGATATTGATACAGTCGAAGAAATTAGGGTTGGTGTGGGACTAGCTGATGCTTATTCCATCACATGGTGCGCTGTGGAGTACTTCGAAGTCAGTGGTTCCATCCTGCGTATGCTCCTTCGACACCTTTCCCCGAACAGCCTTCACTATGGCAGGACCCTCATCCACCATGCCATCTTATGTAACAATGCATTGGCTGTTGAAGTGCTTCTGAATTGCGGTGCTGATGTAGAATTTCCAGTTAAAACAACTTCAAAAACAGCGTTATGCCCCATTCATTTGACCGCAAAACTAGGATTTACTAAAGTGCTTCAATGCCTGATCGTAGCTGGCTGCAATATCAATTCCCGAACAGCTTTTGGAGATTCTGCACTTATGATTTGTGCTAGATACAAACGTGAGGACTGCCTCAAAGCACTGGCTTCAGCTGGGGCTGACTTTGGATTGATAAACTCTGCTGGCCAAAGTGCAAGCTCCATTGCAGGGTTAACCAGATGGAGTCATGGCTTCCAACAAGCAGTTGTGGATGTGATTCTAGCAGGGAGGACACCGCAATCAAGCAATCCCTCCGTATTTTCTCCTTTGATGTTCACTATTCAAGCAAATGAGATTGAGACTTTGAAAAAACTCCTTGAACGGGCAGATATTGACCTTAATGAGCAAGATGATGATGGATATTCAGCTTTGATGTTGGCTGCATCAGGTGGCCATTTGGAAGCCTTTAGATTGCTTCTTAGTGCTGGTGCTAATATAAAGTTGTCTAACAAGTACGGCGAGACTGCCATCAGCTTATTAGAGTTGAACCAGAACGGTGATGCATTTGACCAGTTAATGCTGGAGTATGCACTTGAAGATACGAATGGTCCCATCGGGTTTTATGCTCTACATCGTGCAGCAAACCGCGGAGACATGAATCTGGTTCACATCTTAACTAATAGAGGCTACGATGTTAATGCCTTTGATGCTGATGGATACACCCCATTAATGCTAGCAGCTAGAGGAGGCTATGGTGGAGTGTGTGAACTTCTAATTTCCAGTGGGGCAAAATGTGACATCGAAAACGCGAGACACGAAACAGCTCTTTTGCTTGCAAGGAAAAAAGGTTACGGAAACGATGCAGAGAATGTAATTCTGAATGAGCTTGCTCGGGCTCTGGTGGTAGAAGGAAGCCCAGTGAAGAAGCACACTAGGGGCGGTAAAGGATCACCCCACAGTAAAGTACTGAGGATGATGGAGTCCAACGGCGTTCTGCGGTGGGGCAAATCGAGTAGGAGGAACGTGATCTGCAAAGGAGCCGAGGTTGGTCCTAGTGAAAAGTTCCGATGGAACCGAAGGAGGAAGTTTGACGTGGAAGAACCGGGAATGTTCCATGTGCTGACTATAAAGAACAAGGAGGTGCATTTCGTGTGCGATGGCGGGGTTGAAATGGCTGAATT
>JAQSVH010000001.1:4663763-4679559 GCA_029448705.1 Adansonia digitata | reverse complement strand
TGGTTTTTGAAATAAGCTGATAAATATCTATGGAAAAAAGGTTATGAGATCATCTCGATCTCCTGCTGACTACAAAATTCTGGTCAGGATTCATGAAACATAATATATATATATATGAATGGTTCACACGATTTATGCAAAGAAAGGAAAGGAAAGGAAAGGGGGCGAAAAGAGTTCAATCTTTTAGGATCTTACACGGGATTATGTTAGAATTTGAGTAGGTTTGTGTTTAATAGGAATGTATATATATATTTTTTATTTTTTATATATTTAAAATACTATATTTTATATTAATATTTGAATATCAATAAAATAAAAGTATTGAATATAAATTTTTTAAAAATTAAAGATAGTCTGAGACGATTATGACGACGACCGTTATATATATATATATATATATATCTTCTTTGTAAAAATCATATGCATCGATCCGGTTTAGGTATTTATCATCATCATCATCTATGTAGTTTTAATATCTCTATGTTCTGTTTATACCTTAATATACTATTAATCTCTTACAAAAAAAGATGATTACTGTTTCTTGCATTTGATTTCATCTGTTCCCAAGAATTTGAAACAAATCCACCCTGGAAACACAGTACAGTCAAATAAATTCTTCTAGTAAAGTAAATTTATTTAAAAGTTAAATTATTTATTAAAATTTAAAAGTTTATTTAATATTAAAAAAAATTTTAATAAAATTATTAAGCTTTTATTAAAAAATTGGTTAGATCTTAGTTTCAATTTTTAAAATCCGGACTTAATTTGACTTAATTTATTTTATTATTATATTATAAATAATATATGTATATAATATTATAGTGTAAACTTTAAAAATTAAATTAAATTATTTATATTTATAAACATCATAAAAATTATTAGATTAATAAAAATTAAATTTTAAAAAATATAATATAAATAAATTTAAACAAACTTAAATTATTTATTTATAATTATAAATTAATTTAAATAAAATTTAATATTTATATTTTAAATCAAATTAAATTTAAATAAATATATTTAATATTAATATTACGTAACCCGAGCTAACTTATGAGCACGTCAACAGCCGAGCGAAGCCAAGCATTTGTGGATTATTAATTTTTGTTAGCTGCAAAATCCAAATCATTTGAGTGGACGTGACCACGGGGTGCTTTTAATGGTTTAGTACTTCATTTTTGGAAGAAGTTGCCGTTTAGGTTTTTTTTCTCGTCTCATGATTAAAAAAATCTGATTAAATTAATCAATTAAATTAATTTAATTAAAAATAAAAAATTTAGTTAGTTTAAAATTATTAAAAATTAAATTTTAATTAAATCAATTTAAAATTTATTAAAAATAAATTAATTAATTAATTATTTTTATATTTTTAATTAATTTTTTTAAAAATATTTTTGTATTAATAGATTTGAATTCATAATCTCTTAAAATTATATTAAAAATTAAATCACTAAATGCATGCTTTTATTAATAAATTAATATTTTAATATTAATTTATCATTAAAATTCTTTTAAACGTATATAAAATCTTATTTAAATGATTCAATTGAATAAATCAAAAGCCAAGAATCACAAGGATCTAACGTTGGGTCTTTTTTTTTTTAACGATGCTCATTATTATATATATATATATATATTTAAATGGTAAAAGATTACATATTTGTCTGGAACAACGCTTGTTTCTCTCCAGAAGTAAAAAACAGTATCAGAAAGTTTTTAACCGCATAAATATATCTCTGTTTAAAAGCTTTCTGGTAACAAAGATAAAGTTTGAGACAAAGCCAGCAGCTGGAAACAAGTTATGTCTGGGTAAGGTAGTAATCATAGATCCAACTATTCATATATTTTTTTCGTATTTGTATTATTTTTATATCTTGTAATGCTGTTAAAATATTATATAATTATATAAATTTTAATATATTAATAATTCGTGTTTTATATTTTTAATATATTTATGAATTCTTATTATATTCATATTATTTCTATAGTATAATATTTTATTTTTAATTATTTATTAATGGTATTGAAAATTATTGTCTAAAATGAACGAGTTGTTTAACATGTTGGGCAATAATGGTAGATAGTGATGTGGATTGTTGTGTGACTCAAAGCGCCGAATGTGTCCACGTTCTTGGCATGAAAACTACCTCTACTCCAGCATTTTAAAACCTCACCATTGCTTCGATTCGACGGCTATTTCTTAAAAAGGGGTTGTTTCTTCAATTCTGCTGCCCTTAATGCAATGGGTAGTTGGCAGTCGGACCCCAAAAAATTACTCCTATAATTTGAAATTTGGTCTTTTATTTTCTTGGGTTCTTTTTCAACGTTCATACTGCATCACACTCTTTCCCGGGGTGCAAGAGGGATGGGATTTTAGTTAGTGCTATTGATTGAAGTTATGGAAGTCATTATCCAAACACAAAATGGTAATCATAACCGAAAGGAGACTTTTCAAAATGAAATTCGACATTTTAACTAAAAAAAAAAAAAGACTTTTACTTATTTAATGGCAATTAATTTCATCTAACCAAAATGTTATGCGATTTAGATTTTGCTTAAAGCTTTGAGAGCAATGATTGGGGTGTCTAATAGACCGAACAATTTATTCATTTCGACAAGTTAAACACGTATAAAATTAAATTTAAACAAAATTTTTTATAATTTTAATTGATTAAATTTAAATTATTATTTAAATAATAAAAAAATTCTATTTAATTTAATTATATATATTAATATAAAAATACGTTTTAATATTGTTTTAAATAATAAAATAAATTTTTAGATTTGACCCAAGCTTAAGCAAAGTAAAAATTTTTTAAATTACATGAACATTTTTTATTTTCAATTAAATCCTTCTGGATTTTTTTTTTTTTGGCTTTTTGCATACTAGACAGGGAGAACGGAATGGAGAAAAAAAAGTGGGTTCTGGTTACTTGGTATTGACAGTCTATTAAGCCCGTCATGGGGTGGCAGCCAATCAAGCCCAAAAGACTTTGAGAAAAATGTGTTTTATTAAATAAAATTAAAATAAATACAAAATTACAAATGCACTTAATCAAAATATAACAAGAAATACCATTCAAATTTTAAATTTTTGAAAATAATAAATATAATATTGTATAATTCTAAGATTGAATATTTATTTTCGTTTATATGTTATTTTAATAAATTATATATTTTTGTTAAAATTATTAATATTATTCTATAATTCCAAAAAAGAAACAAACGAAGTATAAAATTTCAATAATATAATATTAATATAATAACTACATTAAATAAAATAGGATTAAATAATGTATTTAAAATATTTACTTATTTTATAAGAAATAATATAATATATGAAAATCATATTCATTTTAATTTAGTTTTTAAATATAATTTTTGAAGAAAAACAATCAAAACTAACTTTTTTTATAGAGAAAACATATATGATATACTATCACTAAATACAATGTTTAAGTATTAATTCCATTTTTTTTGAAGAAAAAAAATATTAATTTCTATTTTTTCGGAAGAAAAAAAATTATTGATTTCATTTTTACCTTACCTGACATTTTGTATATTAAGGTAAACTTTTAAGAGAATTAATTAATTATATTAATTAAAATATGTAAAAATATATATAAATATTTACAAATTATAAAGCTTCAAAAAGAATTTGTACTGCAGTGAAGCATGGGGAAATTCTCTAGTAGATCTTAAAGTTAAGTTCAGGTTTGTATTGTGCCAAAAAATTATTAATTTTTTTTATATTTCTTAATCTAACTATAATCTCTTTTAACTCCTATCTAATTTATTCTATCTACTAATAGTCTTTTAACTTTTATCTAATTAATTATAAATCTAAATTCTCTCAAATTAGCACTAAATTAGTATTCAATCAGTAAGATATTAAAAATTTAGACACATAAGAATTATAGAAAAAAATAGTCACAACATTACGTACATACAGTGGCGTTTCAAAGTGGTTCACCCTCAGCCCATTAAGTTCGAGTTCAATCCAACTTTAGATTATTTTAATCCTAAATAATTATTTTAGAATTAATATAAATTATTTTGGTTGTGGGGAATGGAATAGCCGTTCCCCCATATTCGGCGCTGTATCATTATGCTGCCCTTTGCTTCGCCGGATCATCATTCAGCCGAGTCGGTCATTACGAGACTATTCACCGAGAGGGTAGAATAGCCATTCAAAGGGTACCCAAAAAATAAATAAAAAATACAGATCCTAAAATCAAAAGAATAAACCCAAATCAATGGAAACACCCAAAAAAAAAAAAAAAGGAAAAGAGGATAGAGAAAGGGCTAAGGTTTCGGATTTTGCATGATTTAGGAAGATTAAAACCTTTGAAAATGGGTGGAGAAGAAGATCAAGGGGAGAAGCGGCGACGGTGGAGAGATTTTTTAAAGTTTTTGACGAGATTTCTTTTTGTAGATCTAGGCTTTTTCCTGCATTTTAGGGGAAAAAAAAAAAAAACAAGTAGAAAACGTGAAAGAGGGCCTTGAGAGGAAGGATTATGGAAATTTTTGAAAATTTCTGAGTTATAGGCCCGCAGCAAAAGTCGGAGGCGGCAGAGACGGCTGTCTCTGGCCGGAATTTGGATTTCTGTGGTGGTTTCTGGAAAAATATGATTTTTCTGATTGGAGGTAGAGAAGCAGATGAACATCCAAAGAGAGAGAGAGGAAGAGGTTAGAGAGAGAGAAATCTGAAAATGAAGGTTTTTTTTAATATTTATTTAATTTTCAAAAGATTATTTATAAATATTTTAAAGTAATTTTAAATATATATTTAAATATATTATTAAATATATAATGTTATTATTAAAACTATTTATATTGTATTTTATATATAACCCATAATATTTTTAAAATATTATAACAATATTAATTTGAAATTAAATTTTTAAATGTTATTTTAAATATCATATTTATAATATATTTATGTTTTTTAAAATATTATAACAATATTACTTTGAAATTAAAATTTTAAATGTTATTTTAAATATCATATTTATAATATATTTATGTTATTTGTAATATAAAATTTCAAAAGATTAATTTAAAATTTAAAATATTTGCAAAATAATATTAAATAGTTTATTAAAAATAAAAAATAATTTAAATTTTATAAATAAAATATTGTTAAATTTAAGATTAAAATAGACATTTTTTTTCTTATTAAGCATAATATACTTTTTATTAGATAGTGATTATTGTTTGTAAATAATTTTAATATAATGTAAAGAAATCTTATTTATAAAACGTAATAATCTAAATATTTTATTGAAATAATAATTTAATATTATTTTAGATATTCTAAAATAATATTTTAAATATTTTATAATAAATACTTTTTAGATTTAATTTTTATAATTAAAATATCCTTTTATACTATTACTTATTTATTCTATTTAATTAATTAAATTACTTACTATTTATTTTTTATTTTATTATTATGGAATCAATATTCTAACGAATTAAAAGTATTATAAATTTATGAATGAATCAAATTAAATCAAATTTAAATTCGTTTTTAAATTTTAAAAATATTAAAAAAATAAAAATATAATTATATTTAATAAATACGAAAATAATGAAATTTGTAAACAGTGTAGAGGCTTGCAATTTGTTCAATTCTGAAATGGGCATTGGATTATCCAATGGAAGGCCCAACCCATTTCACACAAACAAGCGAGCAGACTTTCGCAGTTTCCCGTAATACAAGAAAACTCCCTCTTTTATTTATCAAAAGAAAATAAGAACTCAGCCTCAGCCTTTTTTCTCAGTATATTTCATCTCGCTCGATCTCTGGCTTTTTCTTCTCCCGATCATTAAAGAGGTTCACTTCTTAATCTCAATCTCATATATATATATATATTTGGTATTAATATTTTGACGGGGCTTTTTTTTTCACCTAGGGTTTATCTTTTAATTTATTTGGGGCGGGGTAAGAACTTATCATCAAATGCATCGAATTTTTCTGATTCAATCTCACTCTACTGTATATTTTTAGAAAATCAATTATGAAGCTTGACACTAGCGGTCTAGAGTCGGCTGCGCCTGTCTGGGGTGCTCCAACTGAGCTTGTTGATGGGTTTTCGGCTGCTCCGTCGTTCGAGCTCCCAAATGCTACTGATGTGCGTTAAAACTTTCTGCTATTTGGTAGCACAGTATTAATTCTATGAGAAAAGGGAGAGCTTTACGGGTTATTTTTATGTTTGTTTGGTGTATTGCAGTTTGATGGGTTTCAGAAAGAAGCTATTCAGATGGTGAAACCTGCTAAGGGTACCACCACGCTTGCCTTCATTTTTAAGGAAGGCGTCATGGTTGCTGCTGATTCTAGAGCTAGCATGGGAGGCTATATCTGTATGTTTCCTTTTTTCGTTGTCTTTTTTGAAAGAGTTGTTTTTTTTTTTTTTAACACAAATTTCTTTGTAGGTAAATAGTTTATTTATGGTCATTGTAGATTAAACCTTGAAATCAAAAAATTTCTATGATTTTTGTAACCTTCTGTTTCTTTTTTATTTTATTTTATTTTAACTTTTGTTGTTGTTTTCGGATATTAATTGAATTGTGATTACCGTTCCTTTTCCTAATCTTTGGCAGCGTCACAGTCAGTGAAGAAAATTATTGAAATCAATCCTTACATGCTTGGCACAATGGCTGGAGGAGCTGCTGACTGCCAGTTTTGGCACAGAAATTTGGGCATTAAGGTAATGGAATATGGAGTTGCCCTCTTGTCAGTGGGCTAACATTTGGGTCTTTTTTTTTTTCCCCCTTTTTGCGGTGGATTCGTATTGTTTGCTGTAAGCTATATAGTTTTGCATATTGGGTCTTATTTATGGAATTGTAGAGAAAAAGTAGTATACTGGTGGCTTTTATGCAAAATGGGTCATATCAGCATTCGCTCCTTACATTTTTCATTGATGCTGATATATTGCAGTTTTTCTAAAACATATGGTTATGAAATGTAGTAAGTGAGCTTGCTATCATCTCAAAGGTTTTAGGTGATTTTATTTCATTGTCTCTAGATGTCCTGCTTTTTCTAAAGCATATATTTGAGAACAAAAGAGGCACAGAAAAAGATTTGAGATTTAACGTAGCCTGCTAAATACTAATAGCTGAGTAATTTCAACATCCCCTTCAAATGTGACATACACACAGATTAACTCTTTTAAGTTCTAAGTAAGCCAAGTTATTTTCATGGTATTGATATATCTTAGTATGACTATGACTGTATATGTACACAGCTCTGCACTCATAACCAAAGTGAACGTCGATCTCTAATCTTAGGTCTTTCCTAGTTATTCAAACAAACTTTTGAGGAGAAATTACGTGAAAATGAGTTCAGGCATGCTTTCTGATTGCCTGGGTGGCTAAATTTAATTCATTCTGTTTGCCTAGTTGCATTGCTATAAAAATAGAATATTGTCTAAAGAAAGTGGAGCACCTTGGCATTATTCTGGTCTTTGCCTTTCCTTTTGGTTTCAATGTCACTACAAAATGCAACCTTCTGGCTTTCATTTTGTAGAGAAAACTCTTAGGCCCCATTATTGTGGTTTTTCATTTCCCTTACATATATGAAGTGCTAATGGATAATCATTTGCCATGATCTAGTGCCGGCTGCACGAATTAGCAAACAAGCGTAGAATTTCTGTTACAGGGGCGTCAAAACTGTTGGCTAACATTCTCTATTCTTACCGAGGAATGGGACTGTCAGTTGGAACCATGATTGCTGGATGGGACGAAACGGTATTTGAAACTAAAATTTTTTCTCTTTCCTTCTGTTCTTTCCGTTTTTTCCCCTTGCATGCTAACACTTGCATGTTTTAACTTGCTGCCTAACCTGGATTATAGGGTCCTGGACTATACTATGTGGACAGTGAAGGGGGAAGGTTAAAAGGAATGCGTTTCTCTGTTGGATCCGGTTCGCCATATGCTTATGGTGTTCTGGACAATGGGTATGCATTGTTCTCCCAGTTCTTTCATTGCCATTGTTCTATTGATAAATGCTAATATTATGATGTAAAAGTTGTAATGGTCTATGCCTTGTAAAGTCAGATTTAAAATTAAGTTCATGGAATGATATGTCGGTTGAAGAAGCCACAAAGTTATCATGTTTCCCGCCTTGTAAAGATATCATGGTCTATTAAGAAACAGAAAGCTAATGGACGAGGAACACATTGAAGAAACCTGTTAAATGCTTTGTATTAGTATTTTGGTTCTATTCACTTCCAATTGCTCCTATTGAAAACATTGGCTGCCTGCAGTTTTGATAATAAGCATACTTTGCTGTCTGATCAAAGCTTTGACCATAATATTCAGTGAAATCTTCTTGATTGCCATAGTCAATGATAACACCCCTGTTCCTGTCATTAATCTATAGCTGTGTATTAGGATGTCAACTTGCTTGGCTTGTCGCCAGTAAATCAAAGATTTTCTCTTGCTCCTTACCCATTTTTTTTAGATTATACTTGATATTTTTATTTTTGACTTATTAATTTCTGTTTTTGGGTGATGTTGGTGCCAGCTATCGGTATGATATGTCAATTGAAGAAGCTGCAGAGTTGGCCCGAAGAGCTATTTATCATGCCACATTCCGAGATGGAGCTAGTGGTGGTGTTGCCAGCGGTACTCTCTCTCTCTCTCTCAAGTCAGCATAAATTCTCTCGGTGATTCTGATATATATATATATATATATATGTATGTATGTCTACCCTACTTTAATGAGCTTAATTTTGAATCAGTTTACTACGTGGGACCAAATGGCTGGAAGAAGCTATCTGGTGATGATGTTGGAGAACTTCACTACAAATACTATCCGGTGATGCCAAGCACGGTGGAGCAGGAAATGGCTGAAGTAGCTGGGGCGTAAGTGGTTTCTTCTCAACCTGGACCAAGTTAAAGGTTGTCGCATTCATAGATCAGTCAATGGGTGGATAATTTCTTATATTATGAAGCACAGTTTCCTCAGTTTACTTCAGACTTGGCCTTAAAAGACAATTCACTCATAGAACTCGGTGCAAGTTAATGTTATAAGAACCCTTCCCTTCCCATCATTTCGAATTTCAGTTATCTTCGTTGGTTTGTCATTTGATGTTGAAAATTTTAATGAATCTCTACTTTTAGTCACCCCCAATATTTGAACTATTTTGTCTTCATCTAGGTTCTGGCTTTTAAACCACAAACGATTACCATAACAGGTCTGATTACACAAGTCGTTTGGCTAGGAAATTGGCAAAAGTGGATGTTTCCACTTTCCACCAAAGTTTGGTTTCCTGCAAAATGTCGAAGAGGGAAGAATGAAAGCTCTTGGTTTTCAGATTGGTCCTTAGCAAGCTGATAGTTCATGAGCGGACTGTGGATTCGAGTGGGGAAGACCTTTTTGTATGAGCATTGGGCTGCTTATGTACGGTGATGAAGGTGGATTTAGGCCGTTGTTCCCATATCGTAGCCCATCTGTTTGGTTTAATTGGAGAGCAAATTTTTGTTTTCCGTGGCAAAAAACCGACCATGATGGATGGGATCCATTCTTCTTGGGTGCTTGGTTCGGTGTTTCTAAAGAGTTGAATCATCAAAAATCAAATGGGATGTGAGACTTGCCTTGCCTCCTAGAGAAAAATGATTTTTTTTTTTTTTGGGAGAATTCGCAGTTCATGGGCCCATTTGTTCATGAGAAAACTTGGATAACTAACGTCGATGGAGAAAAGTACAAAAATAAAAAATAAAAAATAAAAACCCAATCGATAATCGATACCTCCATCCCTTTGGAGCAAACCAAAGATTTCCATCAACATTTGAGGCAAGCATCAAACACAAAGTGTATTTAATATATTTTTAAAATTTCTTTTATATATATATAATTATATTTTACATTTATCTTTAAATATGTTTAAGCAAAAATATTGAATACGGATGTGTTTAAAAAGTCAATAGTTAAGGAAATGTAGATAGTTGAGGTGTTCATAGGTAGGTTTGGTCATGGCTCAAAAAAAAAATTTGAATTTTTTGTGCAAGCCTGTTTTTGACTCACTCCATTAATATTATTTACTTTTACTGTTTAAAATTAATAAAAAATTAAAAAAAATATTTTTTATTAATATTTTATATTTTATAATTAAATTTAAATAAAATATTTTTTTTAATTGTGAATTATCAATTTGAGTAGGATCGTATTAACTTAATTTGATAAAAGATCTATCCAAAATCGGACTTAAGCAAACTGAATTTTCCATCCAACTCTTAAACATGAGTAATAGATAGCAAAAAGCAACATTTTGTAATTTGATATTGTCACTACTATTTCATATTCAGAGTAGCATATGAATATGATGGTGTGTATGCATTATAGGGAAACTAACTGTGATTGGGGTATGAGTTATATATTTGTCTTTTTATTTTTCTTTAAATCTAAATATAGATATAAGTATAGATGTTATACTATAAGTATACGAATGTGGACAGAATATTAGGAAATCATTACTTACAGGTAGCATTGGCATATATCTATATATTATCAAATTTTACTGCTATGAAAATGGAACAAAACAGAAGACAAACATAAATAACCTAGTAAAAATAATGGCAGCTTCAATCAACCTACAATACTCTCTCTCTCTCTCTCATATCCCTTTTTTTAGCTTCTAAAGCATGCTTGCATGCTTTTTCCCTCTTCTTTCCAAAGGTTAGCAATCTGTTTATCATGTCATAGAAACTTCCAATTAAGAATAAAATTAGAAGAATTTAGATCTTTGTAGAATATACCAAGAAAAATAAAAACTTTTTCAGTTTAATTTAATTTATTTATATTAGATATATTTTTTATCTTTTGTATACATTATATACAATATATAATTAGCTGGAAACTTTGAATCCTTAAACAATATATATATATATATGTATATATATAATGAAGACGGGAGTTGAATGTCTCTGTCCTGGTTGAGGAAGTGGAATTTACAGCAAGTCTGAGTGACCATAAGAAAAAATGATATAATTTAGTAATGATTAAGTGGCGTCTGATTACGAGAAAGAAATGGCATTTTGTCTACTAGTGGTACATTGAGAGATGTTATTAAAAAACAAATTATTTGTTTAAGATTTAAATACTTTTTTAATTTCAAGAATTGATTTTATTATTTAAAAATATTAAAATATAAAAGAATTTTAAATATATTTTATAATTAAATTAAATTAAATTAAATATTTTTATTAATTAAATAATAATTAAAACTAAATTCAAAAAATTAAAAAAATTATTCTAAATCAAATCTAAATTAAAATCGAATTTATCGAACCGATAGATAACCCGACTCTTGCATCCAATACTAAGTTACTAACCACATTTCCTTAACCTGACTATTTCATCCACTGAAAACTAAAGCAACAAGAATAGAGTATTAATGATAACAACGTACAGCATTCAAGTTCAAAAGAATTTTGCATGATTGTTTATACTTTCTCACTAAATACTTCGAGAGATATATTTTTCTTTTCAGATTTTGTAGTTGTTATTAAGCCTAAATAAAGCTTGGTTTTTGACTTCCGAAAAACTACGAAAAGAAACTAAGACACAAACTGATTTAACTTTGCATCGTTTTCTTCATCAAACTATATGTTTTGTCATTTGCCTAAACAGTAAAAGAAAGGAAAGGGAAAATTGGTAACATTGTTGTGGTCCATAAATATGTCAACAAAACAAGTTCCCAACACTTTCTTGAACTCCAAACAAGAAGGGCAAAGTTCTTCCCAGAGTTTCCTAAACTATAGAACTAACTTCTAAATGAACAGGACATAAATAAAACAAATCACAATCAAAACCCACAAATTATATATATATATATATATATATAATCCTTTCGATTTTGCACTCCCTTCAACATGCTTTTCTTCCGCTGCAGATGGTGTTCAATCAAGCCGACTCCAGTAGTAATAAGTTTAATGCGTTTGATATTGATTTGAAATTCGAGACTTGTTTTTAATTAAATTATATTTTTTTATGTTTAAAATTTAATTTAAGATAAAAATTAAATTATTTAAATTTATTTAATTAGATTTATTTACGCAATAAATATAAATTTAATTTTTATTTTTAATTTTTAATTTAATTATTTATATTTAATCTGAAACTCAAATTTGAATTTAATTATTTTTCAATACTAATAAAAAAAAAATTTTAAGCTGAAGTCACCCAATTATTTTCTACTCATAACATAATCAAATTCAAATTCTTCTCTAAATTACAATAAAACCCGAATAACTTAACATTACATGTGTCTCCTTTAGGAATCTGAACAACAATTAAGGGATTTTTCCTCCACTAATCTCATCTCCACTCAGGGTGAGTTTGGATCACTCCAGTGAGGTGAGATAATCCCATTGCCCTTCTAATTTTCACTGAAGAGACAAAGGGATCAATAAGATAATTCAACAGGGTGAAATCTCCCTTTTATCCCATTAACTTTTTCTTATTAATTTATTTTTAATTTAAATAATATTTAATATATATTTTATTATTTAATATAAATATAATTTTAATAAATTTTTAATATAAATAAAAGTTTAATAAATTTTTAATTTATTATTCAATATAAATATAATTTTATTTATACTTTATTATTTAATATAAATATAATTTTAATTATTTATTATATCTAAACATAATTTAATTTAATATTTTAATGATTAATTTTTATTTTACCTCCCTATAATCATTAACTCAATATTAATAAATTTAAATATATATTTCATTATTAATTTTAATTATTAAATTTTATAATGTCACTGATTTCATGGATGCTATTATTTTTAACCCACGTGCACCTGATTCACGTCAGCAGCTCCAGCATCTCTCACCGTTCATTTCGGGCAGGAGGTTGTGTCCCATCCTAATCAAGTCAAAATCTCGTCTTTCTCCAGTCCATTTCTCATAAATGCCCATACGTCTAACTAACCACCTTCTTGCTTTCTTCTCTTCACCGTAAGTTACTCCCCCGAAAAACCCAGTGTGCGGACAAATCCTTTCTCATTTCTCTATCTCAACTCTTTAAAACCCACATTTTTTAAATTCTCACGTAAAAAAGAAGGAAAAAAAAAAAAGAAGATACTTTCTTCAATTGATGATGATGAAGAAGCTGCCTCTCTTTTTACTCTTCTCTTTCATCTTGTTCCGGAACTCGAAACAAGCCTTTTCTCTTTCCCCTGACGGCCTTTCTCTTCTCTCTCTAAAGTCTGCCGTCGACCAACCTGAAGTCCATTCTGCATTCGCCGACTGGAACGAGAACGATACAACGCCCTGCCATTGGTCCGGCATTTCTTGCATGAATATAACAGGGTTTACCGACCCGCGTGTTGTTGGAATCACAGTCTCCGGGAAGAATCTCCGGGGTTATATCCCGTCTGAGCTTGGGATGTTAATCTATCTCCGAAGGTTAAATCTTCACAGCAATAGCTTTTACGGCTCCATACCCGATCAACTGTTCAAGGCCACGTCGCTTCATAGCTTGTTTTTGTACGGTAACAACCTGTCTGGTCCGCTTCCTCCCTCGATCTGCAATCTTCCCAAGTTACAAAACCTTGATCTCTCAGGCAATTCTCTTTCGGGTTCTCTGCTTGAGAATCTTAAGAACTGCAAGCAGTTACAGAGACTGGTTCTAGCTCAAAACAAGCTTTCTGGTGAAATTCCTGATGGAATTTGGCCGGAATTGGACAATTTGGTTCAACTCGATCTTTCTTCCAATGAATTCAACGGATCGATTCCTAGTGATATCGGAGAGTTAAAGTCATTGTCGGGTACACTCAATTTGTCTTATAATCACTTGTCTGGTCAGCTTCCGGAAAGCTTGGGTGACTTACCGCTTACTGTCAGTTTTGATCTTAGAAACAACAATCTAAGTGGGGAAATACCTGGATCGGGATCCTTTGCTAATCAAGGACCGACAGCATTTCTAAACAATCCTCTTTTATGCGGGTTTCCTCTTCAGAAATCCTGTAAAATTTCCAATATAATTCCTTCAGGAACTCAAAATTCGGTTCCAAATTCCGGTCAAAGCAAGAAAAAAGTGTTCAGCCCCGGGTTAATTATCTTAATCTCAGCGGCTGATGCCGCTGGTGTGGCTTTGGTAGGAGTGATCATAGTTTATATGTACTGGAAAAAGAAAGACACTTCAAATTACTGTAGCTGCACTGGAAAATGCAAGTTTGGTCATAAAGACGAAGAGAAGATCTGTTCTCTCTGTTCATGCGCGTGCATTAACGGGTTTCGAAACGAAGACTCCGAATTCGAAGACCATGACAAGGGAGAGAGATCGGGGAAAGGAGAAGGGGAGCTCATTGCCATCGATAAAGGCTTCAGCTTTGAGCTGGACGAGCTGCTTAGAGCGTCAGCTTATGTGTTGGGAAAGAGCGGGCTAGGGATAGTCTACAGAGTGGTGCTAGGGAATGGGGTGCCGGTCGCTGTACGGAGGTTAGGTGAAGGTGGAGAGCAAAGGTACAAGGAGTTTGCGGCTGAAGTGCAAGCCATTGGGAAGGTTAAGCATCCCAATATTGTGAAGTTGAGAGCTTACTATTGGACTCCTGATGAGAAGCTTCTCATCAGTGATTTCATCTCCAATGGCAATTTAGCCAATGCCATGAGAGGTTAGTTTCTCTATCCTGTTGTATTTTTCACCCTCTTTTTGGAAGCAACTTTACCATTGCCTGCTTGAATTATTCTAACAAACATTTCACTCACAATTCGGTCAGTAGTCAGTTTATAACATATGATTTCAGATCTAATATTGAAAATAATTGAAGATAACAAGTAATGAGAAGATAGTAGAAATGTTTTCTTTTAATTTTTTTAGTATTATTTCATCCAGATTGCTGTTTTTGGTATCTTTTTTTTGCGGATCAGATGTTGAAGGTTCAATTCAACCTGTTTGTTTCTTCTTGAACGTTTCTTTATTTTATTAACAAACTTAGAATTTGTTCCCCTTTTTGCCTTAATTAGTAGTTTTAGAAGCATAAATGGCAACAATCCGATGTTGATCATGCTTATGATGATCTAGAAATGAAGTGGTCCAAAGTGGGGGACCCGTTATGACTGTAATTACGCACCCATGGGGACTCATTTGGCCTGCCAGAGCTGTCCCTTTCCCATATAATTGTACTATGGAAGTTGCCGAAACTTTTGTTGCGAGTCTTCACTTGACTGTAGTTATTTTGTTGCTCATTCGAAAACGAAACCAAAGAAATATCCAAAGAGGATTATAATTTTGACCCTAAAGTTATGATTTAGTACAAATTTAGTGGTAAATTACAGCAGAATTTCCAGTTGTTTTTGCTACCGTCTTATTTGTTTGAAATTGAAAGTGAAAAAATTGCTCATTTTTGTGGGTTAGCGGCTCAAGTAGGTTGGTTCTATTGCTTTTAAATGAGTACTACCAAATGGTAGGTCCCTTACCATTTGGCCAGCCATGCGTCATATGATTAAAAAAAGGGCATTGCCATTGACAGGTGATAAAGAGGAAATAAGTTTGGTTGAGCATTTCAAGATTTGAATTACAAGGTGATGGGTCACAACCGAAGAAGATGTCTCATTGGAACTTAGATCGGATTTGGGTTTTTCTCAAAATGAATGCTGCAGCCTTCCCTTCCATGCTTTAGCTTGTGATACCATTTATTTAATACATTAATCTTACGCAAGTTTTCACTTTGAGCATCTAGTGGTTTCAGCCTTTGTAGATCAACAACAATCTTGGAACAAAAAAGAATTTCAATGCTAATAATTGAAAATTGTACATTCAAACTTCACTTA
>JAQSVH010000001.1:4640489-4663663 GCA_029448705.1 Adansonia digitata | reverse complement strand
GTAGATCAACAACAATCTTGGAACAAAAAAGAATTTCAATGCTAATAATTGAAAATTGTACATTCAAACTTCACTTAAAGTGGCTTTGGTCTGGGCATCTAGCTCTATAGTTTTCTTTCTCTTTGACTTTAAAGATAGACTTTTGCCAAAAAGAAAGAGTTTGCTTTCGATTCCATTTTCATGTACATTTTCTCCTTTCTTTCTTTATCCCGAAAACCAGGGTACCTGGCTTTCTTCCAGATGAAGGTCAACTGCTTTCTTCTGAAAAAATCACCTTGGTCGGACATATTAGTCTTCTCGTTATTGCAATTCTGTCTCCGTTCGTTGCTCACATAATGCATCGCCTATTTGAATGCTAAATTGGAAGGTTGGTGAATAATGGATTTAGACTGTTTAGGCTGAAAGACTTGAAGACACGGCCATTGTTTACTGCTGAAATACAGAGTTCGTATTAAATTTTGATGCAAACTTTAGTATATATAGTTGCAATTGCCCCTTGGTTCTAGTACTAGTACTTTAATTGTTGGCAAATTAACTGTTTATTAATATTGTTTTTCTCTTTGTTATGCAAGAGTGCGGATTAGAACCCATTACTTTTTTTTTTCTTTTAGTTTAAAATAGATACATTTAATTAATAGAAGTGGATTGAAAGTGGAATATCTTGCACAATTATTGACATCAACTTGCTTAGAAAACTCAATTTGAGCTGAATGCTTTCCATGTTCATCTTTTGCACATGCTTATAAATAATAAATTATGTAGTTATTTATAGCTAATAGAATTGTTTTTTTTTTAACAGGCAGAAATAGTCAACCATCAACAAGCCTCTCATGGTCAATAAGGCTGAAAATTGCAAAGGGAGTAGCCTGTGGCTTGGCTTATCTTCATGAATGCAGTCCAAGAAAATTCGTCCATGGGGACATCAAACCATCGAACATTCACCTCGATAACGATTACCAACCATACATTTCTGATTTTGGCCTCAACAGACTTGTTAACATCACCGGTTGTAATCCGTCTTCATCAGGTGGCTTTATCGGGGGACTCGCTTGCAAATCAATCCGAACAGAACGAACCAACAATTATCGAGCACCAGAGGCTCGAGTCCCTGGCAATCGACCAACCCAAAAATGGGATGTGTACTCATTTGGAGTTGTCTTACTGGAACTGCTCACAGGGAAGTCTCCTAAGCTATCACCAACCACATCAACATCCATGGAAGTCCCAGACCTTGTAAGGTGGGTGAGGAAAGGGTTTGGAGTGGAAAACCCGTTGTCAGACATGGTTGATCCGATGTTGCTACAAGAAATGCATGCCAAGAAAGAAATCTTGGCGGTTTTTCACGTAGCTCTTGCGTGCACTGAATCAGACCCTGAGATCCGACCAAGGATGAAAACTGTCTCTGAGAATCTTGAAAGAATTGGAGCATAATTAACCGGATATGATAGTATTTGAATCTGAAACTTAACCTGATTGATTCATACAGCTAATTGATGTCTAATAAATATAGAGTTCGAATCTCAACATCTACAATTTTTTTTTTTTATTTTCAAACTAAGTAACTTGAAAGTAAAAAAACATCGTAGATGTTGAAATTCGAATTTTAAAATTATATTTTTTATAATTTAAATTCTATCCCCTTTTTATCAGGGATGTTATTGTAATAAAACTGTTTTTCTCTCTCTCTCTCTTTGAACGGTATTAATATCCTTCTATTATTATTATTATTATTATTTTAATTCTGAAACAAAAGAGATTTGGATCTGATTATATGCGTAAACTGCATAAATTGAAATAAATATTCTAGCTTTAAATTAATTTGCAATATACTGGGTAACATAACCGAATCCATATATTCTTAAGTTGCCTTGCATGGTACCTGATAGTTAATGGCCAATTAGAATCTGCATTAAAAAGTAATTTGCAACACAAAAGTATGATTGATCAATAGGAAAATAATAATCGAGCTAACTAACTACTAATAGTATTAATGTAACAGCAAGTTAGCTATGCAAAGTTAATTTTAATTCTTAAACTAAGCAAGACGTAGGTTTGGACAAATCTAATTAACGAAAATTATTTATATTTTATATATAAATTCGAACCATATTATTTGTATAACTTATAAAACACGTTTTCTTCTAATTAGCTAGTTTTCCACAGATTTTACATTTTTAAAGGGGGAAAAGCAATCTGATCCAAACCCAAGCCGATTTGTTTTTTTTTATTTCTATAGGGTATTTGAAGTGGGAAAATCAATCGATCGTGGAAGGATCCCAAAAGCATGGTAAAACAAACCTAAACTTTCTAATTTTCCAAATTTTAGGAATCGCTTTTCTGTTTTGATTTTTTTTGTTTTAATTTTTTGAATCAGTAACAATTTTAATGTTTTTTGATGTGCGATTTCAGTCGGCACTCTTCAATTTCCATTCATTTTTAACGGTAGTGCTATTGGGAATCTGCACCTGCACGTACCTAAAGATGCAATTTCCAGCAATCCTGGAACAGAGAACTGGGTATATCCGCTTTCTTTCTATTTTTCATCTCTTTGGTTTATTCATTTATTAATGAAGCTTTCTCATGAATATATTTATATTTGATTTGCGCTTACCATTTCTCTTTTTTTTTTTTTTTTAAATGAAAATTGAACTTTAGTTATTGGCAATTGAACGCTAGATTTTGTTCCATGGCGTAATGATTGCATGTGCTGAAGTCGTGTGGTTGCTTTCCCAGCTTTCGTATTGCTGTTTTTAAACCTGTAATTTGGGATAACTATCTTTGAACTGAAAATTTTTGGGGCAGGGGATGTTGGGCCGGTTGCTTTAACTAAATCTTTGTGGAACTATATTTCCCCTGTTGTATATACCAATCGTTACACTATAGAAATTAAAATAGAAAAGAGAAAGGAAGACAGATGACTAGGCTACTATTCAGATTTTCTTTGCCTTCCCAGGTCTTTGAGCATTTGAATTTACTTCTTTTTATAGTACTATTTTACCATTCACCCTATTTAAGATCTTTACTTATGTCTTGGTTTTGATGCAATTTTGTAAATTAATTCAATCTGAATGTTTCGGGTGGGAGCAAATATAGCCACGATGATATATTTTTTTTCCAGTTTTACTATTGGGAAAACTCTAAGTATAGTGTCTCAAATCTTAACAGTTTAATAGGAAGTAGTTGTGTTTCTGTAATTTTGCAAATTAAATTGAATGTTTTGGGTGGCGTCAAATATAGTCGCAATGGCATTGTTCTAAGTTTTACTATCGGTAAAACTATAAGTATAGTGTCTCAAATCTTAACTTGCATTCCTCTAATCTTCTGCTTCTCCTTGGATAACTTGAAATTCTTGCTTTCTTCTCTTTGAAGAGGTTAGATTAATTCAAATTGCATAACTCCCTTTAATTTTTGGCCTTCTTTATCTTTTCTCTTTGGTAGTGAAACTGGTTATTTTATTGTTTCTCTTTCTAGCGTTTATAGGTGTTACTTCAGCCTCATATTCATTCATAGGAAATGTTGAGAACGGAACTAATGTGGTATAATATGCCTATTTGACAGGTTCCGTGGTTTCTTTTGGAAGGCAGCCAGAATAGGTGCGTCTCCTTTTCTGCTTGGTTTTCTTCTTTCTGGTACCATTGAAATAGTCGTGCCTAAGTTTTTCCCTCTTATGAATCTTCTCTCAACATATAATTCATCCATTTCACTTTTTGGGGTTAAGGTGATTTGTAATCCACAAATTGTTAACAAATGGTGGGCTGGAAGCTGGAGTGATTCTCTTTGGAGGGAAGCCTAGACAAAGATAAAAGGAATATGAACTTAAAGTTTATCAGATATAAAGCCTCCAAATTAGTTGTTAATAAATACGATAGTTAATGGCACAAACAATGCTGGATGATAATTTTTGTGATATCAAAATGAAGCTGGAATGAGAATAAAAATGAAAGACAAAAATATTTGGGTTTATCTTGTTTAATAAAGAAACAATATAACATTCATTCTTTATGTTTTGGCTGGTAAATTGATGGGGTTGGGATTAAAATAGGGCTGAAGTTCAATGGCGTTGGTGTAGGTTTATGTTTAAAATTTCATGAAATTGCGAGTTGGAATGGGATAGTGGTGTTATTTTGACTGAAAGGGAAAAGGATGACAAAATGATGAAGTTGAACAGCAGTCCAGGGGGTTTTGGGTCTGGTTATTTTTACATAAGAATGAGGATATTGATGCTCCATCTCTTCAGCGAACATTGGCTTGCTTTGATGCTGCATTAACTAGTACGTGTTAATGTAAATATTTATGTCTGCCAAATATTTCATTTGTACCTCATAATTCTTGTCAAAAAACAAAGGCATATTTTTCCTTTCCTGGCTCGATGCAGTAGCAAGTTGCTTCACAAGTGTTTCTTATAGTAGTATGTGTCCTGCACTCCTTTTTCTTTTGAAAGTTTGTTCCTAGGAGAAAAATTGGGAATGTTTTTTGGATTCAATTAGTGAATCCATGCACAAAAATGATGTGGAAATATAGTGGAACCGTTTTATATGTAGGGAAGGGAAAAAAAGATAAAAAATAGCCTGTTGTTCCCTTTTATTAGCAATGCCTTAAAAGCCTGTGGGACTAACGTGTATGTTTCCTGAATCAGGTGAACGTTTGAGTCCTTGGGTGGCTGTAGGATGCTTCACAATGGGTGTGTCGATATTATTTTTCTGAGCACGAGCACCTTCCACTTGTTCAGAAGTGGGATCCGATTCTTCGATGTGAAAAAATGCATCTCTTCTCACAATTTGACATGTTTAAAGGGTTTGTATGCTGAACAGAGTTTTGATAACACTTCCTTGAACTATATAGAAACTTTTTTTAAATGTATCCGAGCATTCTTTGGCAGATTACTTTTCAGTTTACATTGTCTACCACCCATTACTGGTGGACCTAAAGCTTTGATGGATGGACAACTACAGTTGCGAAGTTTGATTCCTTCATTTATATTGTCAAATCTCCTAGCCTTTCTTCTTTTTCCAAACTGCTTTATTAAAACTCTTTCCTTTGCTCAATCCAATTTTCCTTTCTTTTCATTATTTTGCAAAGAAAATCGTAGTTTTAGGATAGAGATAAGGGTTGTAGACAATGAAATTTGAACTTCTAGATTGTTGGAAGGTCCTCTTTAAAGTTGCTGCATGAATTAACTAAGTGTCAGATTCATTTTCCCTTTCTATAACATCAGATTTTGCGTGTAGGGGGACGACAGCCTTACAGTAGAAAAGGCATCAGACCGAAGAGTATAGAGGGCCTAATTTTAGTTTTGCTCTGATGAATCTGAAATTGCACTAAGCATTTATGTTTCTATTTAATCATAGTTGGTACTATACAGACGCCTATCACTTGCACAATGCAAACCATGGAATTTAGAAGAAGACGAGGGGAAAAAAAGGATCAAACTGAAATCAGGGCAGTAGGTGACTTAAAGCTAATAGAAATGCAAGCAATTATATAGGCAATGAGCCTATGCTTGAATCTCCTCAAAATCACGACCTTTTCACCACTCCATTGATATGCAGAAAGGATAACCTTCTTCATAGGCTTCTTTTCGGTGCTGCTTTCTTTGGTGACTGTCACTCTTTCTTCGTCGTTCCCTTCATCTTCGCCCCAGCGGAGAGGATAGCTCCGCAAAAACGCTCTTCTATTATTGTAGTTTTCATAGCGAAAGCTCCTACTTCTCATCCCATCTTCTCCATCCATGCCAAAGAATATGCTTAATGTTAGTGCCTGGGCCTCAGAATTGTCATCTCTAGTTTGGGTATATATACATAGCCGGGAGAGGATGAGGCCAGAGTGTGGGTCGGTAGATGTGGCCAATCAGTGTATTCACACCGTTTTCATATATTTTATCGTATTATAGTCACGTTAAAAGTATTTTATATCTATATAAATTTTGATATGCTAATAATTAATATTATATAGATTTTGAAATATTCGTATATTCGTTGTACTTGCATTATTTTTTCTTGTCATGTTATATTTTAATAATTTTTTTTTTATATAGTATCTAATATTATCCAGTCTAGAGATAGCCATATGGGAATAGGGTAGCTGACAAGATGATAAAGACGAGATAATCAGAAAGTGATGGCAAAACCTTAATAGTATTTGGTTTTTCCCATGTATTCCTTGGGAATATTATCTTTCTTCCATTATAATTTTAATATGATGTTGGTTTTCTACAACGCTACCTCTGTGGGGTTTCATTTCTTTAACTTTGTGAATTAGATATTCATTCATCATTGGTGGATTTTTTATTTTTTCCTTTTGCAAGATGCCTTGGAGTTTTTTTAATTCAGTTATGTTTCGTAAACACTTTCTTATTTTGTAGATGCATATTTGAATTTAACACTTTGTTATATGTGAAATTGTTCTATTATCGGGTCCTACTGTCGATGTTTCGAATAATTTCTATATCTGTCATATATTTAGATATGAGTATGAAAATATGATTCTTTAAATATATGAAAATTAGGTATATTCATATCCAATATATACTCGTATCATATACTTACTCGAATCTGAATAACCAAATGATAAGTAGCTAGAAGCAAATCAACCCTGAATTTCATTTTCAAGTTAGAACAAGTTCAGATGATTTCTCTCTTAGTGTTATGGTCATAAAGGTTTTTTTTTTACGGCCTATTAGAGAATATTCAAACCAAATATCCTCCTCCTAGTTGGCGACTGATATGATCCATGACTGAAGAGTGTGGGGACGATGAGTTTTGAGTCAAGATCACAAAAAGGTCTACTACCTGTTTTGTTTTGCTCCTGTCATGTTCATTGTTTTTGTATATATATTGCCTGGTTTTTGTCAATAGGCCTATTTAGGAGTGATAAATTTTTTGCCTTTTATCATACTATAACTAAGAAATGAGAGCAAAAAAGACAAAAATTTCAATCTAAATTTAAATTTTAGTTTAGTTGATTCATACAGTTACATCCCGTAGGTTTGGAAATTTAGATTTATCCATGGGATGAGTTACTGGCATGGCTCGGAAAGCTCAGCTTGTCTGAATCGGGTTTTGGATATAGCTTTTCTTACTTTAGGTTGAGTTTATTTATGTTGGAGCTCGAGTTCAAATAAGATTTTTTAATTCAAATTAAAAATAAAAAAAGTATATATTTAAGATAAAAAGGTTCGATTAGACCCATGAGATATTTAAGTCAAATATTAAGATATTCGAATTCGACATGTTCAACAACTCAAACTCTAATCGACAAAAATCAAACTAAATTCGATTTTTTTTTAAATCGATTCTAAATTACTTACAAATACTTATTTAGACTCTAAACTTAGAAGTATGGTTTGGGAAAGAAAAGGATAACTAACAACCCAGACTTTGCAATTGCAATGTAACACTTCGCCCGAAAATACCAACGATATAGCAACCGATTCACATTAACTTTGGTAACTACCACCCACAACTTTTGTCATTATATTCAAAAGTTTTATCATATCAAAATGCGAGAATTTCATAAATTTTTGGTAGGAAAAATCCTCTAGAAAACAATATATAAGAGGACGTCGTGTTAGCTTCGAGTTAGGTATTAATAAGCACAAGCTTTACATGTAACCAGTTTTCATGTATTATAAATTAGAGTAGCAAAACTAAAATGGTGACTTTGAGATATTAAAAGAATCAAATTCAAAGCACAATGAAAAAAAAAAAAAAAAACCCTTAATAATGGCGATTGGTCCAATGTTGGTAGCAACCAATAATGTAATTGGGAGAGCATTGTAGGTGTAGAAAGCAAGCGATCATCGTTGGTTTCACCATTGATGTTGATGCAAAGAGTAAAGTCAACAAAATGATGTTAAAGAGATTAATTGTGCACTCATGGTTCGGACTTGATTCAAAATTTTAAAATTTTTTATTTAAATTTGAATTTAATACAATTCAATTCTTAAATTCAAATTATTATTTAAAAAAATATTAAAAATGTTTTTATGTTAATATTTGTATATTTTTATAATTTAATTAAATTTTAAATTAATTAAATTACTCAACCGTTGAATAATTTTATTTCCCTTTTTGCTTGCAATTAAGAAAACGTTGTGAGTTAAAATTTTAAATTAAAGTTATTTTTTAAAAATACTATCTTATTTTATAATAAAATTATTCATGAATAAAATTATTAAACTTATCCGACCGGATTCTATTAAATCATTCTAATAAACAATGTAAACCTTAGTATTAACGACCAGGCATTCAACTAGTATTTGACATCTAATGGAACTCATCACCCCAAAATAAAAATGTGAAAAATATCATGTAGGATGCTTACTCTGGACTTTGGCGTTTGAGCTTAGTTTTCCGTATCAGTTTTATTTGTCAAAACAAAAGCATTTAATATTTGCAGGACTAATGCAACCACCCGAAAGAGACAAGACATGCAACTATTGGTTTCATCGTCGCTGTCCTAAAGTCGCAAAAACTTAAATTTTTTTCTGGTGGACCCTCAGCCTTTCATCATTGTAGCAAAGATTAGGTTTAGCTCACTAATAGTTCTAGCTTACTTGTAAACACTTGCCTTTTGCTTTCTAGTCCCCTTTTCTCTAATGGCATTTTCACACTTTGGGGTTGTGACCAAAACCACTGAATCAAAGTATTACAATGTGCATTATTAACTGCAATTAGGCTAATGGGTTTGAAAATTTTCTTTCTTTGTAATACTTTTGCTGGGGAAAAATAAAAGCTGTGTACAAAACCTAAACTCGTTGAATATTATATTTTAAAAATAATTGTATGAACTAATCGAAGTAAATTCGAATTCAAAGAGCTGCAAATTTTTAGTCTATACATACTGAATGTAGCATTCAATGTTCAAAAAGAGATGAATGCTCATAAATTTTCGGTGGGAAAAGCAATGAAAGTTAAAATATCCAAAAGAGGAATAATGGAGCCATTCGAAGAGCAGACTTTTGTTGCTTTTCCAGCTGCAGCCTCAGAGAAAAAAACTAGTTCAGTAAGAAAGAAAGATATGAATCAAACAAAGGTAATACACAGTATACCAAATAAATGGAGAGATCATTGAATAATGGACCCACGCCTGCAAGTGCCATTACTTTGCTTTCAAGACCAATCAACTCCCCCTCAGTCGCCTTCCAACATTTTTGGTTGAGTGAACTCAAGCATAAAGCTAAAAACAACCCCCCACATGGTCATGTTCCTTTCTCAGTCAATTTTCTTTTCCGTTTCCTTTCCTTGCGTTGAAGGAAACAGGCTTAGTTAAAGTGCTCTGTCTCATGATTGAGTAGAAGAGACTGTTGTTGGCAAAAAGACAATGGGCAATTGTGTTACAGTTTACACGAACAAAGATCCTGCAACGATGAATCTTAGTGGCCAATTTCAATCACCTACTAAGGAGAACCATGTCAGAAGGGAGCCCTCAATTGCTGAATACGATTCCAGGCCTCAGACGTCATCAATGGAACAAGGAGCTAGTTTCCGAGACCTGAGTACGTTTCTAACCTGGCTTTCTTGATTTCTTTATCATCACTCTTGGCCCTCACTTTCGACTTAAATTGGTGCTTATGTTTGATCTAATGTATCATATCGGTTTTGGCGTTTGATTTTGTTCTGTTTTCGTTTTTAATTTTGTTCTTCGTGTGAATAATACTAGTTAAGAGTAACTGAATGCTCTTAGGTATATGTTGATTTTATAATAATAAAGTTCCATTTATTTATATTCCTTTGCCAAGACTTAAATTATGCTTTGGGGATGACACTATTTCAATGGTGAGGTTTCGTCCGATCATGGCCGTGATCAAGTTCGAATTTGGATACAAGTAAAAATAGAATGTTTTAGTAGCAGGCTGTTCTCTTGTCGTTACATTGTATGGTTTAAATTTTCCATTCTCTCTTAGGAAATTAGTAATTCTGTTACTGTGTTCCTGGCAAAAGAAGATTCACTAATCTAGCTTAAAATTTTCAAATTTAATGTAAAACAAAGTTGCTGCTGAAAATTTATTCTGAAGGTTGTTCTTTTCTTTGCCCACTTAAATTCTGAACTGACTGCCAACTGCTTCATTGATGGAGAAAGTCTCCACAACTAGACCCAACAACCCATTGGTTTTGGAACACTCGCATTAGCAAAATTAGATGTTTTGCTGTCTCATTCCGTTTTTACAGAGACGGCAAACAGTGTTTATTTATGGTATCTTCCTTTTTTTTTTTTTTTTTTTTTGAGGGGGTGTGTGTGTGTGTCTTTTCAGAATTGAAAAGTCTATCCTAACTGCTAACTGGGAAATAAAGGAATGATTTGAAGTCGAGAATCTGAAGCAAATTAATCAGTCCTCACCTACCTGTCACTTTGCCGTTATGCTCTTTCAAAGCGTTGGTAAATTCATTACTGGTGCAGCTGTGACGATAAATATGATGCAATAAAAATAAATGTTCGCGACCGTAATTTAAATCCATAAATTTTACCGTGCTGTATGATTGGTGACGTTTTCTCTCATATTTAGGAAAATAGAATGATAAGGAAAGTTGGGTAGCAAATAGTTGGAAGCGTCTTTCAATCTAGATGCATCTGAAACGGAATCTTATGGCAACTATAATCTGCTTTCTGATTAACATATGAAGGTCTGCTTATTGCTCATGCACGCAATGGCAAACTCTTAGCAGGATTAAAGATGGTGGATTATTAGTTACATAAAGAGTTTAGAATTGGTGTTTTTCAAAAGTAATGTTTATGTAAATTTGAATGGATTATGACATTTTGCAGATTCTTTACCTGTTCTTATTGACTGGAAAGTAATATGTAATTGAAATGTGCCTATAATTTCTATCCAGGTAGAACAGAGGAGAGTTTCTTTGATTCCCAGCCCTGGTTAGAATCTGATTGTGAAGATTTCTTCAGTGTCAATGGTGGTGAGATTTCCCTAATTTTGTTGAGTGAATGATTTATGTTCCCCTGTTATAATTGCATGAAAAAAACGTACATCTACTCAGAATTTATATTATCCGACTCTTCGTTTTTCTTATAATATCTGTGTCCGATATTCGTCTTGGGGTCCGAGTAACATACTAGGAATTGTATTTCTGAGTTTGTTTAACTTTTGTCGGTGGTATTGAGTTTGACAAGATTGTTTTTCATACAGATTCTACCTCTTCTTCCGGTAACAGTCCTATCCACCAAAAAAGCTTCAGGGAGAGTTCACTACATGATAAATATGATTCTATGGCTCTTGCAGAGGATGCAGTACTATCTGCACAATCTCCAACTGATACAAAGAAGCAACTAATCGAGTTATTTCGTGAGAGCTTTGATGATGATGATGATGATGCTTTGAATAATGATCCAATTTTAAAAGAGCACAAATCTACAATTTTCAACCTCCCTCCAATGTCTTCAATTACAAGTCCATATGAACCTATTCCAAACTCTGCTCGCAGTAGTGAAGCAACTCCTCCATACAGGGGATACCTCCCAAGGAAGGAAAAATCAGCCCAGTCAGCGCAGTGCTGCCTTCCAAATTTGGTGCGCAACCTGAGCTTTGGTGAGAGAAAGAAAAGGCTAAGCCGTGCCCAAAACTGACGGATGGTGACCCAGATAATTACTCTGTTTAAATCTCTAAACAAGTTATACTTTATGAAGATTAGCACGATTAAACAAGTTACAATCTCAAAAGCCCTTTTTAGCAACTTGTCTTCTATCAGCACCACAGTTCTTCAATTGCTTGTATTGTATCTCCCATTTTTCTTACAGTCATACTGCATATGTTAAAAAGAAAAAAAAATTAGTAAATGTCTATATTTTTCACTTTGCCTGGGTATGTGGCAGTTTTCAGTCATGACAAACTTGTTTTCAGCTGTCTAATAAGATATGTAGATGTTCAATCAGAATCAAATAGGCAGATGAAATTTTCCTTTTTTCTATTTAGGATGAGGTTATGATCAGAAAAAAAAGAGGTAAGTTTCAATTCTCATCCTGCAGTTTTGCTTTTTATTTCCTCTGGTTTCATATGGTAATAATAAATCTTACTTATGGTAACGTGTTAGTTAATTCAATCAATTAGTTCATGCAGAGCAATTAGCTGAGTTTAATTAATTTAAATCTAGATATTTTATAATTTTTTTATTCTTAAATTATAATTTCATTAATAGAAAATTAATTAAAAATTTATAAATCATAAAAAATAATTTTAATATAATATAAATATATTAATATTTTAAAATTTATAAAATATAAATTATTAAAAAGATCAAAAAATTATTTAAATATAATTATAATATAATTAAATATATAAAATAATATAAATACATAAATTACACGTATCAGCAGTATCGTGATTGAACTAAGTCCGAACTTTACATTATGATTACGAAGCATGGACTCTGTCTTTATCACTGTGGCCGACGCCCGACAGGACCCATGATGGGCTGGGCAGAGCCTTAGCCTGCCCTCCATTTGGGCACCTCTACAAGCACCGTCTGTCGCACCGTTTCTCTACCGATCAATGCAAGAAAAACCCTACTCTCCCTAATCTCACAACCTCTCGGACCCTAATCTGAGAATGACCAGAGGTGGTCGACGAAGCGCTCGAAGCAGAACCAAATCCTCCATCGATGGCAACGAAGACGATGATGCACTCCACAAAACTAAAACCGAACTCCAAACTCCGCAGAGTTAAAACTAAAAATCATGGCAACGCGCTTCGAATCGTCAACGCTGATATTAAAATCATACTTGGTTTTGGCATCATTGCCGCCTTAATTATCTTCTTCTTAGTGAATTACCTCATTAATCCAGCTGAAGAAGCTCGGAGACCTAGAGTCGTCACTCCATTTCCCTCTCCCAAAATCATGGACTTACCTCAGGTATTCGAATAGTAAATTGCTATCCATTTCTTACTTTCTTTCTTAAATAAAGGATTTTAAATTGCGATATGAATTTAAGTACATAGGAGTATTTATTTTTTTAATACGTATGTGTACGTATTTGGTAATGGAGGATTCGACTTGTGACAGTTTCAAGGGGAGCATAAGGAGAGCTTATACTGGGGAACTTATCGCCCTCGCGTTTATTTTGGGATTCGTGCCAGGTACTATTATTTTTGCTTTCATAGAACTTGATATGTTTTCGCTTTCGCTTTATAATTTTGAATAGAGGAGATAAAGTTCATGTGAATAATTGTATGGTAATAATTTTGTCCCTAAAAATGATTGTGATTGGAGGGTTTTAATTAGCGACCTGTAACTGGCAGGACTCCTAAGTCTTTAATTGCTGGGTTAATGTGGATTGGTAGAATGGATGGGAGGTATTTTTTGCGGCATGTCTGCCAAGATTCCGATGAGCTGAGAACATATGGTTGGATATGTCATAATGGAGGTGATTTTGGGCATCACCTTCTGATTGACCAGGATATGACTTTAGAAATAAGCTTCTTGAAATATAAGGAGGATGGCAGTGGCTATGGAGGAGACTGGGCAGTTTGAATTAATGTGCAAAGTAAAGGGTATGTTGCTTGATCTTTTATTTTAGCTTTGGTGTTGTTAATTACATTCGTTAAATCTGGTGCTTTCTTTGAAAGCAGCCAGAGGAAAATGTTGAAGTTGATTTTTGATGGTCCAAGAAAAGATTGAAATAAATTTAAAATGACAATGAAGTCTGTGGCTTAAAATTTTTAGTAGTTTGCAGACTTCAATTTTAGGAGTAGAATTTTTTATGTAAATTAATGCATTGATATATATATTAGCCCATATAGCTTGCCCTGCACTTGGGGAATGAGATTTAAATTCATTATTTGTAGAGGTGAAAGGAAGGCCTGATCAACTATAGCTAAGAGAAACATTGGTATCTCTCTACATTCCTCCATGCACTCATAATTGTATGTTTATTTTCAAGCTAGAATGACAAGGTGTGCCTGAAAATATCTAAAGAATGTATTTACTTGCATGCAGAGAACAATATTCAATTTTGAGTTTTCTTTGCTTACTAGTCAAATTTCCTATACGATCAATTTTATCAAGATCAATTTTACATATCTCAGTGGAGTGACGAAATGCAGAAAAATGTGCACCTTTTCTTCTATTTGGCTGATGAAGATAGAAATGCTCTAAGTTTAGCTGGAGATATCTTGCACATTCATGAGAACTGTCACTTAGCATCAGGCACGCGAACAGACATTGGACATTGACCGCTACATCTAAAATCAACGGTAAAGGGTGATCAAATGGTGGAGTTAGAAATTACCAGACTTCTATTTGAATGAAAAATTGATACTAATGAGGGAAAATTAGTTCATATGGTAGGAAGCTCTCTTTGCCTACTTGCTATTCATGCTACCAAAACAACTCAAATCATGTTATTTTTGGTGGTTAGCATTTAGGGAAGTGAATAATCAAAATTTCCTGTCTATACTTCTCACCAATCGTTTGTAAGGGTTTAATATCTGGATTTTGCTCAATAAAATAATTGACTTCGATGAATTTTTGTTTTCCAACAGTTTTTACTTGGTAGTTGATGCTGAATTGAACCCCACCGTCCTTTTTTTTTTTGTAGGCTGATTTGGAAGTACATTATTCTTTCTTTACTTTTGTTTCTTTTGCCTTTGACCGGTTAATAAGATTTAGTCGGCAGGAGCTACCCAATATTTATCAAGAGTTCTTCAAACATTTTGGTTTTTCAGGTAATATTATGTACACACAATGGATGCTACTTGTCTTGTAACATTTGCATTCTTGAAGTTAACTTTGTTTTCTCTTTCTTGTCTACCGCCTCCTTGGTTTCAATTTTTATGCAGATTTATGGGATGATACCACTGGAAACAGATATTGTCGTTGTATCTGGAACTGGTATAAATTCAAGAGTAGAAGAACGGATAAGCAGTCTTGCAGGTGTTGCATGGACCAATCAACTAATAGAGAAGAAAAGAGAATTAGATGCTAAATTTGAGAGTTGCTTTCAACTTGCTGACAAGGTATTGGTTTTTGTGAAGTAATTTAACTCTTCTGCATGTTCTTCGGTTCTTCACATTTTGTTACATTTTTTTTCTCTCTACATCATGTTCTTTACTAAATTTTCTTGCTGCCACTTCGCTATCCCTTCTAGTCACTTTAGGTCATGTATGGAAGAAATAAATATATATTTTTTTTATATGTATTGGGTTGTCAATGAAGTTGTTTAGTATCTATGCCCTTGACCCAAAGCTGCTTTCAATCTAAGTTATTGAATCATCTACTAAATAGTTTTTATGTGTTGTTGAATAGACTCATTATATGATGTCAATCATTTCTGCGTTCTAGAAATGACATTGTTTTGCCTTATGCTTCAATCTTGATAGTTTACTTGGAAAAGGGAAGTCTTGGTAGTTCATAGCTGGGCAATTATTTTGAAACCCAACTGACCAGACTATCATATCTTCTCTTTATTAAGGTAAGTTAGATTTGCATGGTGTCATGATATATTGTTTAGCTATTAAGAGTTCAAAATTTCTTTATAAGATGCCCTCCCCTTGACTTTCGAGGTGATGTTAGTAGCCAGTAAGAGTTATTTTCTTTTCCTTCTGCAGTCTTTCTGTTTTGTCTGCAGTGGTGGTGTTAATTTGCTCTTCTAGGAACTCTCTGATGTTGTAGCATTGCACTTGCAGCTTGATTCTAAATCCATTAACGTGGGCAAGGCTGCTATTGGAAAAATGTTGCATGGCATTGGCTACTTCTATGGCCAATAAAAAATTTCGGTTACCAAAAATTCTAATGTGAGTGACTTGCAATTTGTTTTATTTGTTTTTGTTAAATTAATATAAGGTCTTTAATAGGGAAATATTACTTGTTGCTTGATCATTCTAGTCATTATATTTATTTTCGGTATAATTCATGTTTTCTTTGTCCTAACTCTCTGTTTCATGCCCTAAGACATTATTTAGATTATTGGCTGTTGTTCAGTTGACTTTTCAGTTCATTAATGATTTTGTAAAAGCCATGTATTCTATAGGCATCTGGGAGTAGGATTAGATTGGATTCTAAGAGCTCAGCAAATGTATATTTGCTTGGCTCCAAGTAACAACCTTTTTGCAGCAGTTTCTTTTGCCAAAACACTTCCTGAAGTTGCAGCAGTCATATAATGTCTTCCTCTATCATGTCCTTTAACAATAAAATTCAATTCAGTCCTATTTGATGGTAAATCATTCACTTCGTTCTTCCTTCAATATCTCTTCTGTTCTTATTTGAGTAATTACTGGGGTTTTATCAAGACCAGGAAAATTTAGTGATTGAATTCTAGGTACTTGCTGCTTGTTAACTTGATCAATGTTTTTGTCTGTAGGTGTCTATTTGTATGCTATTTCTCCTTTTTACTCATTTTTGCTTAATTCTATTAAGAAAAAGTAAATTTTGCTGTATCTATTGCTTATGAGAATTTGTAAACAGTCAATTCTTTATATTGTGAGACAAAGTCACACAGTGGGCTAAATCTTTTCCAGATTAAAAGTCATGATGATTTTCTTCTATATTGGCCAGCTGAGTTATACAGGGCTGTTCCAAGTCGACCATTCTTGCCAAGGGATTTCTCTGGATGAAGGTTTTCATCAACTACTGATCTGGGTTTTGCATTTTTTCTAAGATAAATTTCTTGTTCCATTGTCCTAAGTTTATTTCTTCAGTGTGCCATACAGTCTATAGTTGATTAGGATATATCAAGCTTATCATTCTTGGGGCATGTGCCTGCTTATATGTTGACAAATGTTGAGCAGGCTTTGGGATCTTCATATAAGCTTGGATATTGTAGGACACCGGTCAGATCTGATAAATATCGATGGCTGGATTCCTCGTAAGTAAATTTTGGGTGCTGAAGCACTAAGGCAACTTGCAGTAAATTTAAAGTCCGAATGCACGAGGTGATAGAATTCTGAGTGTTCCATCGTTTAATTTCAGTGAGGTTCCGGAGGAATTTGTTCTACGGCATTTAAGTAATGGAAATCCACTAACATTAATTTTGGTTTTACGTGGTAAGTTGTTTTCAAATTCAAATTGTGTTATGATGCTGTTGGTAGCGTGATTTAAGTCTAGCAACTAATATGACAGGGACGATTACTTCAATGTCATAAAAAAGATTCCCGCAGTTATGCAAGTGATTTGATTAATTCATAAATGTGATAGGATTTGGTCCTAGGCACTCTTGCAATCGTATGCTTTTCAACCCAGTGCATAACTGGATGGTAATGTGCCAATATTGGTTTAAATGGCTACAAATTATTGTCCTTAAAGAAATGGGAGGCAACATTTCTACATTATACCGGTTATTTTCTGACAGAATTAATTTTGACTGTTAAATGTATGAGTCTTATTCCTGGTAGAGAGAATGCACATTTCACATATGAATATGATAAAAGATTGGATCAGATCGGTGGGTTGAAAAGTCAAATCTTTAGTTAACGTTTACCAACCAAAAAAAAAACAGCAAGTTATGATACGATGATATCATGTTTAATTCATAATTTTAATGATCAGAGATCAAATCTTAATAACTGTAAAATAAAAATATAATAAAAGATGTTCACAAAAAATAAAAGGCAAACAGAAATGAAATTAACTGCTCGATATCACAAGATGATCCAACACTAAGTTTTAGAATCTGAAAAGTTACCCAATCCCGGTTAGCATATTACAGTGAAATGAACTTAATGAGAATACAATAAGCATTACCTAATGCACAAGGACATTGGAGATCCTTCAATTTTAAGGCCATGGTTTCTTTCAAGCTTTGATTGTCACACTGCATAGGCACAAACCAGAAGGCTTTATATCACAAGTCCGCCATTCTGAACCCGGGGCTGCATTTGGATCGTACAAAAGGGTGTGGTAACTGGGATCTCCTTCCACTGAGAATAGTAAAAGTTTTCCGTCCAGTATCCCGAAACGAAACCCTATACTCGTGCTCCCTGTCAATGGCAGCGGGACCATCTTCCAGGAATTGTCTTCGGGATTGAATATTGCCAGCTTCCGCTGGTTCTTCCACTCCATGCAGAAAAGCTTCTTCTCCAGCACAGCATGGGCGGTTACCATGACACAACCATTTTTCATCTCGCACCAAGTGTGCTTCTCAGGGTTGTACACATCGACAAACCTCGAGTTTCCAATGGTGAAGCTCGACCTTCCACCTAAGACATAAAGTTTTCCATTCAATCCGCAGGCAAAGCAACCCCAGCGAGGTCTGCGTAGACTTTCGATAAGGGTCCACTTATCTGTATCAGGGTCATAAACCTCAGCAGTGGAGAGGCTCTCGCCTTCAATCCCATAGCCTCCAACAACGTAAACCATCCCATTTACCTCTGCGCAAGCAAAATCGTAGCGAGCAACATTCAAGTCTGCTACTTTGCTCCAGCTGCAATTATGAAGATATAGTAAAAACCTCGAGAACGAAAACTATTCCAATTTAGGACGTGGAATGGTGTTTCTAAGAGTAACATGGAATGGAGGACAATTCATATTGTAAGTCTAAGGTCAATTCAAATGGCTGATGACTTCCAAATAGCTATTGAATTTCCCAACTAGCAATTCGTTGTCTATTACTAACCACAGGTTGTTGAATAATTGTTCAAAACAGCTAGGCTCAACTATCTAAGATTCATCAAAACCAATATAACAAGAGAGGCCATTCAAGAAACCTTAAAATTCAGTTCAACTCTAACCAATCTTATGATATTACATACTTCAATATTGAAACAGTTTAAACCAACTCTTTTCTAATAACCTGTTTTCTGGCTTAAACCTCCTCCCTGTACCCAAAATAGTTCAGTTTCTAAAGTTCCCAACAAGTCCAAGGGAGAATTTTAAGCCTTATGTAAAAAGTTCAAATAAAAAACAAACCTGTTGAGGCAAGAATCATATTGGTAAACATCTGCTGAGGCAGAGGCAGTCCCATTGGTTGCTGAATAGCCTGCTATGACGAGAAGCTTTCCATTAAGGACAGCTATCCCAAACCCGACTTTTGCAGGACCAGGCATTGGTGGAAGAAGCCGATGTTTCTGTCCCAAACAATCCAAAACCTCCCAGTGGCTTTTCTTTCCTTCAGAATCCATAGTTAGAACATAAAGCCACTCTTCAAGCATTCCAGCTATTCTTCGCTCTGTTAAGAATTCTTTGCTTTGAATGAATGACCTCCACCTCTTGCACACACCTCCCATGGCAGGGAAGCTGGAACGAGGAACAAGAGCAAGGCAATACTTGGCCACATCATCTGGAAGCCCTGGAAGCAGTGGGCTGTCGAATTCATTAGTGGCCTGAGAAGATGAATGAGTATTGCCTTTTGAATGAATCAGTGTATCTTGCTTAACCGAGGAGGTGAGACACATATTGGTTTCCGTGATTCTCTTCTTCCCTCTCACAAAACCAGGCATTTTCTAGATCGACTCTTAATTCGGTACAAATATAACTCCCAAAGAATGCGTCAATATTTATAAATGCTAGTCAACTAATTAAAGAAACTCATGAAATCCATCACCTATAGGGATTTTACAACACCAAGGCATAAGTGATGTTGCAGAACGGATCACTTGAGCTGTAAATGCTGAGGATACTCTATGCTTAGTCCAGTCTGATTCATATTCCATGCCAAAGGCCCTGACCTTTGAGTAGTTATTTCCTGTTGCACACTCTAAAGTTTTTCTCACACCTATGTAACTCTTCCTTCGCCCACACATTGCCCAAATATCTAAATGCAAAAGAGTGCAAACCATAGCAAATTTAGCATGAAAAATATGAAACCGAGTAACTAATCATTTTATCTATAGAGTCATAGTCGAAGAAGTCAGAAACATTATACCTGCGCAGGCCATAAAATTCAGCAGTTTTAGCCCCCAATAACTTCCATTCTGATGGAACCAGTAATCACCTGCACCTATAAAGTAAAATGAAGAAAAGTCAATTCAAATGTTACCACACCCAGTTCATAATAGAATTTAAAGTTAATAGCATCAATCATGACAGCAACAATAGCAAATTTTCCACAAAATACACAACTTATTTTGACAAAACTTTTACAGGCCGGCAGCAGCAACTATGTGCTGCTTGGAAACTTCCAAATTCTAAATACAATCACAAGAACAATTTTTTAAAAAAAGAGAGATTATTAAACATTGGTAAAAAAACAAGTGCTCCTCTCTATTATTCTAAACTTAAGAACACGTTGCGAGAAGAAGGCATTACTTTATTTGCAGTGGTAGATAGACAAATGGGAAGAATAACAACTCAAAAATGCCTTATTATATTTCCCTTCACTTCTAAAACCCAGATCTTGATTTCACCTACCCAACTACCTACCAAAGTGAAATATTATATATATATATATGAAGAATTAGTTTCCTTTTCTCTTGAAAGTTAAAATAAAATAAAATAGAAATAAATAACTACAACCCCCCTCAAAAAAAAAAAATCATGAAATGAGTTTTTAAGCTAAAAAATATGTAGAGATCAGAGATAAAATGTATGCATATTAGAAAATCAGAAGAATTATAGCAAAAGGCAGGGCAATATATGATCAATTAGAACAAAGAAATTCAGATTACCTGAAAACAAAAGTTAGAAAGAAAAAAAAAACAATAAAGAATAGAGTGTCTTAAACTCAAAATGTTAAGACAACATTAGATCTGAAGAAACAGGATTAAAAACAAAAAATCCAAATACATATCTTAACATGTTAGCTAACCTGCTAAAAATCATTAACCAAAAAAAAAAGAAAAAAATCAACTAGCAAAATCTAAAAGGGAAGAAAAAGAAATATGGGTAATGAAAATTTGGATATCTAAATCCACATCATTTGAAAAACCCATGTAAGAATTTATCTAAACCTAACTATCAATGTATCTCATATACATTGATATGGAAGAGAAAAGATAAACAAAGAGAAATTACAAAGATAATGTAAAAAAGAAAGTTACCTGAAAAATAGGAAAGAATGTGTGTTTCTGTATTATAAGATAAAGCACAAATGGTGGTTAAAGCGATTGTTTGATGCAAAGAAGTAGGAATGAAGGAATGAATATATAGGCATAAAAATAGCAGAAGATAGAAATGACAGGGCGCGACCACGTCAGTAATCAGATTTCTATCCAACCCATGACGAATGAAACCGGCATTCTTCCTTTCCCAAATTAAAGGAATTGTTATTATTAATACTTTTGATTGTCATCATTGTAACTTTGTGTATTTTTTTTAATTATTATTATTATTATTTCGTTCAAATTAGGTGGGGTACGATTTTTCCCTCTTTATCAAAATTATTATAGGATTATATTCAATACATTATTGGATTTCATCATATGAAAATCCTTAAAATATATATATATAGATAAATTTATTATAAAAAGATCATTTAATTTTAATAAAGTGGCATTGCATAAATACCAAAAAAAAAAATGATATTACATGATTCATTAACGTTTCATAAAATTATAAGTGTTTATAAATCGAGCTCAAATATAATATTAACATCTTTTATATTTATTTAAGCTCGAATCAATCCAAAATAAATTCTATATTTTTATTTTTATTTTTTTGAGATTATAATTAAATCTGATTTATAAATAAACGTAATATAATAATTATAAATTAAAATAATAATACGGTGAAATTATGAAAGATAAAAAGGGAGAGGGATGACCGAAGCTAAGAACTTAGTTATCCATTTTCAGTGGTCATTTATATTTGTTTATTCGCGTGGCTGACACTGGCTGTTTTTTTGTTCTTTTTTTCCCAATTCCACTTCAACAAGAACAAAATTAGTTCTAGCGAGATGACCAAATTAACCGATGGCAATGCGTTGTAAGATTCTTTGCGGCAAAAGGAGGTCCCCAGGAACAAAGGGGTTGCGGGGGGGAAAAAAAAAAAGAAAAGATCTTTGTGTTTTGTCTTGTAGTAATAATTTTCCTCTTGTTATCAGTTGGAATTAGACACATCACCTTGACTTCCAAAGCCAACACAACCTTAAGTTATAATGCATTCCGTTAATTTCAATTGAATCTGATAGGAGTTTGACAAATTGAAATGGACAAATGATTTTCAAGGATTTTGTTGCTTTTGGGTGCATCCAGTGTTCACCACATCCCATGTTTCTGGTATCCATGATAAAAACCAATATATCAAATTTTAAAGCGATTCATTCACTTGGAGTCGGCATTTCTTGCAATCATCTTTCACTCTTCTTGTGGTTAAGGATTAATCCCACACTTGGGATGTTAAAATTAAAATTTCTTGGATGTGCACGTTTGCGATCGCCCCTCATCCGCCAATTAAAATCCACGACGCCATCAATTTGGGCAGTTCGTTTTACGTGTGTGGTGTATGGCATTGACGTAATATCTGCTAAGATGCGTGGGCTTGTTTTGAGAATAAGATAAAAGCATTTGTTGTGAATTTCTTTTTTTGTGGGGGTGGTGGTCAAGGGTAGTAGTGGTGGTGGAGTCGGGACGAAGTTGACGGCGTATGGGTGATTTGAATCTTGGTGGGACCCGAATGGCTGGGGTCGGGGCCTTGATAGCTTGGACCGCCCGTTAAGGCCAGAAACGGCAGCTTGTGGTTGTGTTAGGTTGGTATTTTCATAGGGAAAGAAAGGGACGTCTGGTCGGGCATGGTGATGGAGGCCTGGCCAGCACTCAAATCTATAACTGGCTCAGGATAAGCTCAGCGGTCCAATATATGGGAATGGTTCTTTCGTGCTAAGGACAATTATAGCTTTTTCCACCCGCAAGAGTGATAATTACATCCATTAATTGACATATTGATATTATATTTATTTTTTATAAATAAAATATATTATTTTTATTTTTTATTTTATAATTATATTTAAAATATTATATTTATATAATGTTATTATGTTAACAATTTTTTATTATATAAATTTTAAAAATTTTATATATTCATATAATATTATATTTTAATTTTTTGTACCATATATATATAACTTTATCTAATATTATTATATCATAGTCTTGACATTTCCAACTTCATATTACTAGGTTCCTTCTTATCAATGTGAGGCAGTCACACAGTACAGACATTTTAATATGAACTAAAATTTTCACACGCTCACAATATAGATAAAAAATATATATATATTTAAAAAAATTAAAGTAAAAAAATGTATAATTTTGTAAGTGGATAATTTTTTTGAAAAAAAGTATAAAATGAGCAGTATTT
>JAQSVH010000001.1:4617831-4629508 GCA_029448705.1 Adansonia digitata | reverse complement strand
TACTTATTTGATTTATAAAAATATATACGTGATTAATAATCATATATCTATTAATAGAGCATTGAACTTTTAATTTCAATTTAAATCTGGATAATCTCCCATTATTAAAAAAATTATGCATTTGGTCGTTATCGTAATTTAAAAAAATTGAGACTTTTTTTTTCCTTTCAAAACTTTTTCACATTTCAAGACACAAAAGGACCCAAGTGCCCATTGAATTGATATTTTCCAAAGTTTGTGCTATCTATAAAACTCAAGCTCATTGGCTTTTTCCTTTGATAGTTGGCTAAAGCATGAGGTTGAAGTTAGTATTCACATCACGGTCTATTGCCAGTGCCACCATTCCAAAAAATTCCCACTTCCGATTTCCTACACGCAATAATGCTCGACACCAATAATTAAGTTTCACTTCACTTTTTCAGTTATAATAATTAAGTTTTAAAATAAGAATCCAATTGATGCGTATGTTTAATATGAATTAAAAACACTTTAAAATTTTTTATATTTAATGCATTGCTTTATGAAATTTTTGTCAAAAAAAGTTAATATATTAATTATAAATCTTTTATATCATAAATCAATAATTTCGTTTTTTCTTTTTTGTAAAATTAATTCCACACAATTTGATAATTGATTAAAACAATGAATAGACATGAGATTATTAGATTTTCAATTCACATGCACAAAAACCAACTTTGCTTTGAAGTTGATTTTGAACTTTCAATTTAAAAGAATTTGGCTATTATCTAATAAGTTGTAATAATAATAATAATAATAAATGTATTATTAAATTTTCTTTATTTAGTATTGTATAAAAAAAAGTTGACTTATTATCTATGAAATCATTTTTATCTCCAAAAATAATTATTAAATATTACTCCTAAAGGTAGAGAGAATGTTTCAACAGATTTGGAAAAAAAAATAAAATTATTAAACGTATTATAGAACAAATAAAAGTTATGGCATTCATGCTACAAACAGCATTTGAAAAAAAATGCGAACTTACTAAGATAAAATTTTATTGAAGATTAAAAATCAAACATCCATTTTTAACCGGAGTATTTTTTTTATGAAAAAAATAATATTATTATTAGTTAAATAAAAAATTTTAAAATAATATAATAGGAGGATCAAATTTATATAAATTATAATAAAGAGATTGTAACTCAGATTTAGATATAGTATACGAATTAGGAGCAGAGTTTGTTTCGTAAATATCATTTGAAAAATAATTAAAATATTATATAAAATATGATAAAAAAAGTAATATGAACATGATACGAATATACGAACATATCAAATCTAGATAATACGAATCATTAAACACATCAAAATTTATATAAACAATAAAATACCTTATATACAATTTTGAAACATGAAACTATAGTAATACGGCAAAAATATATAAAGTTTTAGATATAGATGATATCGTAATTCTATTTGAGCAAGTGATAAGATAAATTTTGATAAAATAAAAAATAAGAATAACAGTAAAATTAATTATTATAATAATAAAATTAAAAATACTATTAATAAGATATGCATTTGGATAACAAACGGATTAGTTAACAATAATGTAAAATGTTTATAATATTTTTTTCTTATATTTGTAAAGTTTGTATATAATGCAATTTTAAATAATATTACTGATAAAAATTAATTAATTAATTTATGAAAATATTTTAAGTACTTACTCACTCACTATAATTATAAAATTTTATTTATTATATTAAATTTTAAAAAAAAAATCTAAGAAAATATTTTTTCTAGAGGGAATGGGAGAAAGCTCAAGAGTCCGAGAAGGCGAGCATAGATCCCTATCCATTCGAGCTACAGTCCAAAGTTCGAATCCCAACTCTTCACCATAAACACACGCTTCTACGTGGATAAATCCGTGGCCGCTTTTTGTTTATTTATTTATTTACCAAAAAAAAAATAAACTACATATTTTAATTGCTTCGAAGAAAATCTCAGACATTTTCTTCATTTGTTTGGCCGGTGTTTTTGTTGCTTCATTCTCTCTTTTGCTCCTTTTGTATTGAAAGCTTCCGATCCCACCTTCAAACACAAAATGGTTCCGGTCGTTTTGACTCAAGTGGCGACCGGGTTGAGTGTCTTGGCAGGGGCTGTGTTAGTCAAATCTGTCATGGACCAGAAGCCCATGGCCGGCCCGTTCCAGAGATGTCCGACTTGTAATGGCACGGGTCGCGTCAATTGCATTTGTTCGCGTTGGTCAGATGGCGATGTCGGATGTCACTCTTGCGCGGGTTCGGGTCGCATGGCGTGCAGCAGTTGCGGCGGCTCAGGTAGGGGCCGACCCATCCCAGTCCAGATTTCTGTACGTCAAGCAACGAATCGGAGACCCTAATTAACCGGGTTTCGGCTCTTTATCAACATCATGACAGTCCAAAAACTCTCCTATAATTTTATATTATTTTTATTTTTGAACACTAAGTAGTACTCTTGTAATATAATTAATGACTGCATTCAGATTTCTTATAATAATTCGAAGTAACTTTTTAGCTTACTTGCAATTGCTTTTCCCGTCTAGTAATTAAAATGTTAGTTTTCTTTTCTTTTTAATTTCGTTGCTTAATCCAAGTTTAAAAGAGATTCATCAAAATCATGGAAATTATAATTTTTTTTTTAAATTTATTTTTGTGTTAAAGCATCTACAAAACAATATTTGATTTTTTTTTTTTAATTTTGTAAACTTTGATGATGTAATAATTAAGAAGACTTGATGCTTATTGGGTTAGTGTTGCTTCTATGACTATAACACTGGAATTTATTTACTTATTTGGGTGAAAGAATAATGAAATGCATTTAGAAATGCAACATGTTGAAAAATAAATTTAATGCACTAATTCAATGGATTTAAAATATATAGATCCGATGATTTTGGACAAGATAAGAAAATATCGCACAATCTTTCAATAAGCAATGATATGATATATTTAAATATAATTAACATATTAAAAATAAATCTAATATATATTTCATATTTGTATTTAAAATTTGATCCATTTATTGAACTATATTTATATTTATATGATTGATTAGAAAAACAGTAAAAAAACATGCGTTTATACAAATTAATAGCGCTTAAAATATTTATTATATGGTTTAATTTGAATCTTTTTAGCTGATTAGTAAGTAAATTAATTATCCACATAATGCAGACTAATTGATCTCAAATGCGTGCATTAAGTTTAAGAATAAAAAGCTCGTTTTTCTTGTTTTTCTTGTAGTAAGAAAAAAATGACCCAAATTATGTTCGAAAAAGGAGCACTCGTTTTTGACCTAGTCAAGCCAGAGTCCAAGTGAGTGAGTGACTGGGTCAGCAAGTCAGTTTTGCCAACATATATGAATATGCACGTGTGTGCACAAGTTCTTATGTTGTTAGCATAAATTAATGTTGTCAGAATTAAATGAAACGGTTCAAATCGATTAAATTAAGAGTAGTGTTTGAAAGTTGAAGCAGTTAGATTGAGTATGTGGTCCGTTAATAAAGGGATTATTTCAATTTCAAACATTGGTGGGCAATTAGCCAAACATTTCCAGGATTCTGAGTTCATAAATGTTGGTTTAACCTTAATAAAATACTCATTGCATCTAATTCCACAAAGGTATTTGTACATTACTGCACCATCTATAGAAAACAAGACAGAGGCATTACAATTTTCTACCGAAACAAACATCCCCTTCCCCACGAGAGTTACACATCTTTCCATCTCCTTGCTAATTAAGACAAAGATATGATCATATCAATGTTTTACCGACATTTTAATTGATGTTAAGGTTCGCCATTGTTGTGTCTCACTTGGGGGTGAAAGCCTGAAATATGGAGAATGACAATAGTTTAGTCCAAAGCCTACAAAACAAGCAACTATGAAACATGAAAATAATACAAGTGCTTCATGATTCGTAGAGAGGCTGAACTTACAGCAAAAATGGTAGCATGACCAGGATCGGCAAGGTGGGCAAATAGATTGTCAATGGGTCCAGTCCCCGTATAGATGTGTTGGAACCATGCGCCCATCACAGCCAACATAGCCAATCTGCCATTCTTGATCTCTTTGGTCCTCAACTCCTTGATCTTCTCGGGTGAACCAGTTCCCCAGCCAAGAGGGTCAAACCAAAGGCCACCTGGGTACCCAACATCAGTCCCTGTGAGTTTGTTGTTAGGGAAGATGGGGTCGGTGTTTACACAGCCTGGCTTGAGTATGTCAGCCCATCTCCTCCCTTCTGCCCAGCCGATGAAAATAAGCTCAACTATGAACAGAGTTGTGGTGTCAGTAAAGTATTCCTCAGTTCCAGCTGAATACCATGAAGGAGTGTTTAAAATGCCAATCTTTGTTAGGAACTCTGGGATGAAAATCCCCGCAGCTCCCAACATTGCCCATCTGCAGTGCACAAGCTCGGCTTGCACGTTCCATCTCAAGGTCTCAGGGTCAGATCCTGTTAAGAAAACCCATCATATAAACCTAATAAAACAACGAAAAATCACCTACCAAAAAAATTAAAGTAACTTCTTAATAAAATTACTCTGCTTGAGGTACTGATAGGGCTTAATTAAACTTACCAAGACCTAGAGGATCAAAACCAAAGTCTCCAGGGAGGCTGCACCAAAGGGTTCAAATAAAATGTTAGAAGAAGGTTAGTTTAGAAAAGAATAGTCCAAAAATGCTGGTATAATGTTACTGAACCTGCCATCCAGCCATGGAGGAGGAGTGCTGCCGGGGAACCAAAGGGGTCTGTCGGGGTCTGCTGCTGCACAAACTGGAACTGCTCGTGCTGTAGCTGGTTTTGTATACTTTCTCACTGATCTAAGTTTCTTTCCAGTAAGGAAAGAAGCCTTTGTTGTCCCTACTACTGATCCGGTCTTCTGGGAACTGTGACATTATCTTTAGAGTTTAGATCATAACCTGATATAGCTTGTTTACAACATCTATCCAAATTAAGAATGCTATGAAATTCATAAGAATAACTTGGAAAAATCTACTATAATCAGCTTCTAAATCAGGTGCGATCCAAAACTATGTCATTATAAATGGCTAACTACAACTAGTTCACCATTTCTAATACATATGCATGAGCAAACATTTTTGTATGGTTTTTAACATTTGAAGCTGGTTAAGGTCAAAAGAGAACTTGCCTGGGGGATGAGATGGAAACAGCTGCAATGGCGGAAGAAGCACAAACAGAAGCCATTTTTGGTAAAAAATTTTGCCTTGGATGAGTGTTGTTGGGGTAGTGGTGGCAGATCTGTTAATGTAATCTTGCAGGGGCTTATCTTAAAGGATAGGAGAGTAGCTGTCCAATTGGCTACCGGTTCGCCATGTGTCAACCAGAATCTGATATCAAGCCCCTTTGCATCCACTTCTTCTGCTTATTTGGATTAAATCTCAAGTTAATGGTTCACCTTGCAAGTTTGTGCGGTTTGGCTGATATACCCCCCACAAAAAAAAAATCCATGTAGGCCAGGCAGGTCAAATGCCCTATAGACTGTGTCTAGTCGAGATTAAGTTTATAACATGGAACAGTCGAGCATTTTAAAATTTTATTATGCGCTAATCATTAGGAAATTAAAAATATATATATATCATATGTGATTTTTTTAGCTGAGTTTAAGCAAGGAGGATTCGAATTTTACTTATTAACTAATCAAATGTTTAGGTGTAATCTCATATTTGTTAAATTCAATTAATTTAGTTATAAAGATAACAAGACGTGAAAAATTTTGTTCATGCTACATATTAGGTTAGTTGTTTCTACCATGATGGAAATAGTAAAAATATAGATAAAATGTAATGTATATTAAATTAGGATAATCTTTACATATAAATATAACAAATAGTTTCTACTTATTATATTCGATTGAATTTAAATTAAATATTTAATTTAAAATTTTATCTATACTACTATATTTGTTGGTTTGCTTAAAATTTTTGGTCTCATGGTTTACATCCCAAGTGTAAACACATGTTGTTGGGTTCAAATGACAAAAAGCAGTTGGAATCAAGATCGGAACATTGGTCACTGGTTGACACTGGACACAGTAATTTAGAAGCCTGCATATGAGCTATTCGCTATGACCCAACTTCTCAAACCCAAGGGGCTCATAGTGTTCTTACTGTTGGGCTAGGCCGTCTTGCTTTTTTAACTTTTCAGGGCTTAGAAGATCCAAACAAAACAATGTAAAGGCGTAAATAAAGAAAACTCAACCGAATTTGTGTTGTGAAGAAGGGAAAAAGAAAACGTCCAAATTAAGATTTAATTGGTTTATTTTCTCAAAAGATGTTTTCTCGACAAAATTCCCCAATTCCACCATTGGCCTTGGCCTCTTTGTACCCAAAAAAAATATTAACCAAAGATACTCGGCTCTAGAGATGTCAATTAAACGAGTTGAATTGATTTAATATCGAATTAATTTAAAATTTAAAATTTTTAAATTATTTTCAAATAAATTGGTTAGTTAAAACTTAGAGGTCTACTTGATTCCTATCTTCATATTTTCATCAAAATCATAACCCCCAATTTGGGTCAATCTGAACTAGATAAAGCCAATGCCACAGCCACATCCTCTATGTTCCAATGTATCAAATTTGCTTGCTTCTTTCCCCACAAAAGCAATTAAAAAGAAGAAGAATTTATCCAATTTACTCTTCCTATAAAACTAACCTTTCAATTACCCTTATTTTGTTTCAAAAATTATTCCTCTCCCTTAATAAAAAATATTTTAAAAAAATTAAAATTATAATTTGATGTATTGATAATATATATATTTATATTGTCAATGAATTAAATGTTTCTCACCCTATTAAAAATTTTTTAAAATAAATACAAATAATTTTATTTATAATAAGATGACATATTTTGATTTTACTATTCACTATCATTGCATAAAATATAAATAGAAAAAATTTTATGTGATCTCGCAAAGTACTAACATACATATATATATATATATATATATATATATATATATAGACACACACACACAGCCCCCACCAAATCTATACAATTTTAACTTAAAAGGGCTGACAAATCAGAATTTTTTATGCGAAGCAACATAAAATTTACCTTGCAAAGGATAGTAAATATGATTTTCCAGGGTAATAATTATGTTTTCCAGTAAACCAAATTCTGTATTTACACACAAAATCATCCACAAATTGCACCCCCACAAGGCTAAAGCACCGACCAGGCAATGGAAGTTTGGTAGGCTTTACCAGCATTTTATCTGCCACACTTTTCCCTCCCTTCTGCTCCATCATCAACAACCACAGGTTTTCTTTTCACATGGCATGGCTGACCCCCACATTATTTCAAAGTTTAGACCTTTTTTAAGGAAGCAAACGGTGGTTATTCAGCATTTTAAATAAAATCTATATGCAATTAGTGTGATTGTTTCAGGTCCACCAACAATATCAAAGCATGTTTGATTGGAATTTGAATTGCGAAATCCTTTACAAGGGAGCATAGTTCCAATGCCTTCTTTTTACTTAAAGCTTTGGATTCCCTATTCTGCATTTTTTTTCATGCAGGCATGTGCTGGCTATTAATTACTTAGTCTTTAATTAAATCTGATTAGATTTGTTGCAAAGAAACAGTTTTTCCATAATTATATCAGTTTGAGTATTATCTAACAAAAGAATCATCCACTAAAAAAAAAGAACATATTAACTTGCAAAATCTCTCTCTTTTTTCTTTTTCTTTTTCTTTTTCTTCCGGACAAGAAAGTGGATCCAACTGTGCATAAGTGTCATAATTATATTGAAAGTATTATATACATTAAAAGCTTTAATACACTAATAAAGTTCGTATTCATGTCCTATATTTATTTATTCTATATGTCGTGTTTATATCATGTCCAAAATTAATGGATGGTTGGCTAATCATCCAAAATTTTTTTGCTTGCTCAGGTCCTTCTCCATAACCTTTTACTTGCGGAGTCAACAAGCGAAAACTTTGAGTCCTTACTCCCTTATGCATCATTAACTTGTATGGGAGAAAGAACACTCATTGTTTGAGTTCTTTGCTCTGAAAGTACTAAATCATGGGGATATTTGGTTGTTATAATGACCACAACAACTTTGCCTAAACCCTCTAAAAAAAGTGGGATTATTGTGTCGGATTCCCCCCTTCCTTGCTTGACCCCAAAACTTATTATGTTGTTTTTTTTATCTTTCATCAGGTTATGTTTGTAGCACTCTTTATATTTTTCACATGCTACCAGCATTATTAGGTTAAAAATTTAGAAATTTTCGAAATCTAATTGCGGATTTTCCAATCGAATGCCATTACTTCGACCAATTATTGCAGTGGATGAGTGTTTTGCAAGAACTGCTAAAACTGGGATTGTTGGATTATCAATCCTTTGATGCCAAGCTGTACACCCGCATGTTCTGAGACATTTTCCATGGTCCGAGTTATTTTTTAATATCATAATCGTATATACGAGATTTTATATTTATAATAAGTTTTAATATATTAATAATTTATATTATATGAATTTTGATATATTCGTATATATTTATTATTTATATTTTTTAAATTATTTTTTATGTAATATAATCACATCATGTAAAAAACTGGCATACACATGTAGGCCCTAACAGCACAATGGGCAATCACCATCGCCTACTATGAAGCCTAGCTTTTTAAGGGGGCAATTTTTGACAGGCATCACCATCAAACTATTGACATACTGTTAAATTTCTTGTATTTGAATTTACAACACTTAATTTGGTTGGCATTTACTTGAAGATTCGTCGCTAGGGAATTATGGATTATGAGCTAAATACCAAATATAATTGGTGAAATACGTAATGAAATCTTGTTTACCTATAACATTAATCAAATCAGAAATGATTGCTGCTGAAACTTTTGCATACTCCACAGCATTACGAAAGAAGAAATCAAATAAAAAAGGAAAAAAAAATCCAAACTTTTACTTGTGGCTTAAGCAGCTATAACAAGTAAAGCCTAAAAGCCAGAAATAACAAGTTTCCCAGTTAGCGCCATGCCTAACAAAGATATTCAACCGAGAAGCCGAGGACCAAACATCAAAACAAAGAAAATTAAAACATAAAATGATTATATTAGCAGTTAGATATGGTTGCTGACATGGATCTGCAAGGAGTCGGTTATTGGCATCTCTGGGAAGCCAAAAGCTTCACGAAGCTATAAATTATAATCTATACTTAAAGGTTTGATGACATATATAAATATATTGCTTATGCATGATAGCATGATCTTTTCCGAAAATTTGCCTATAAAACATACAGGACGCAATTCTTGCATTTAATCACTCATCTCTCAGAGATTAGATACAGAAGGTTAAAATTTGTAAACTAGGCCAGAAGAAACCTGAAGGTATATGCGTACCTCATAATTTGCAGCTAATCAAATATTAAAATTCTTACCTTTGGCTTTTGCTAAAAAATTGATAATCATGAAGATCACCGAATTAGTAATGGTCCATTTTGCTATAACTCTTTATTTTTTTAAATATTTAAATTCATGCATTTGTATATTCGACATATATTCAGATATTAGTACGGGGATACAATATTTTTAAGATCTTCCAAATATATAAAAAAATTTAAATAGTTAAATATATCATATCGAATATATACTCATATTCCAATACTAACATCTAAATCCAAATAATGAGGGTTATAACATAATAACTCTATAGACCAGAATTATGTGCATATCATGAAATGAAACCCCGAAAGGTATGATGAATTTTGTTTACTGCATACCTTAAAACACTACTTGTTTAATTCGTTAGCAGCTATATCTCTTTCTCTTTGCCTTTTTTTATTCTTTCTTATTGGTTGGTCATTAATTTGGTAAAGGGGATTGATTTTGCTTTCAAAAGTTGAGACATTCACATCAACTAAGCATATTTAAGTGGTAGATGCATACTTCATATTGGACATTTAAAAGTAGTATTTCTGTTTGACTGTACATTATCTCGACTCTATTTTTTTTAATACTATCTAATTCATATCTCTACACATATTTAAATATAAATATATAAAGATATTATCTTTTAAATATATAAAATTTTTTTTAAAGATTAAATATATTTATATCGGACACGCATTTATATACGATACTTACTTTAAAGTCTAAAAAGTAAGACCGTATAATAAAAATTTCAAACACAAAAACTCTCTTTTTGTTTAATCCCTAGGTCCTACGGCATATTTCATTATCGCACCACCTTTCACTAGTTAATGAACTACTTGATAGTAAATATATATATATATATATTTCCTTTTCAATATTATATATTTGCTCTTCTGAAACAAAAATTTAGTAAATAAGTATAGCTTTGTTCGTTGCAGTGCATCCAAGAGAAGCAATAAGGAATAACCAAATCGAAAGTGTGGTCTTTTCTTTAAAAGTTATTAAAGCCTTTAACAAGTCTGAATAATTCTCTTGCCTTGTTTTATATAGAGTTTTTCCTTGTTAATTAAACAATAGTTACAGTATCTTATCTTTAGATGATTAATATTCGAGCATCAGGATTAGATGCCGACCAAGCATCACGTATGTTGTTTTATAGCACATTGAAACTGAATGATGCAACAATTGCTGGCTAAATTACCTAATCCGATCGAGCCTTTCAGTTTTAATATTGCTTCATATACCATAGTCAACCCTTTTAGTTTATAACTATTTTTTTTTCTAATTTTGATTTTATCAAATGATTATCTCATGTTAGTAGATGATTAATATTGATAGCTACCTACAAGTAGTTTAATTTTGTTTTAAAACCTCTCCCGTCGCTATGTCAGCAGAGAAACAAATAGATGAAGTTAGATATAATGGAGCTCTCAATGGTGACGTTCAATTGGCTATACTTCAAGGTTCTTGCATATATAATTCAATATATTCCATTATATATATATATATATATATATTGGACATAGATTACTATGCTTCCAATGGCTAAAATCTAAACCAAACCTTGCACTTTTACTTAATTTATGACTTCAGCTGATTTTCTTTTTTAACTATATCTGTATCGATATGCCATGTGTTTGAGGTAAATCTTTCAAGTTTAGGTTGGGAAAAGAAAGTAAAGAACCCATTTCTTTTTTCCCAATGACGTTTGGTTTTAGCTATGAGAAATATATATATATATATATATATTTAGGGAGAGAAAAGGCTTTGATTATTCAATTCACTAATATGGGGCTAGAAATTAACTTGTTGGCTTTTACGGGCTTATTATTAGCCCTACTTTCAACTTCTAGAAACCTGTTAACATCAGCAAGAAAGTTGAAAAAACCGTAAGATAAAAATTAATATATATCGCAAATTTTGGCTGAGGGTTTCTTGATGCTATACATTTTGATCACGTCATTGTTCATGTCGATATCAGCTTCGTAAGCGCTAGAATTTGACTCAATTAATTAAAAACTGAATCCTGCTTTTTGGCATGCATTTTGCTTCCTTTTAGCCCCTTTTTCCTGGCAGAATCCAAGCTACTCTTATTCAGGTTTTATTCTTATTCTAACAGAGATTTATCGCCGACAACCTAAATCACCTTGCCTTTAATTATAATTTTTTAGTGCTTCTACATTACTTTATCGCATAATCTCAATCAAATCTCAAATGTTTGTCGGACAGATCTCTAAATTCTTATATATTT
>JAQSVH010000001.1:4565800-4585971 GCA_029448705.1 Adansonia digitata | reverse complement strand
GAATTTTTAATTCCATTAAAAAATAATAGATCTATACCTCCATTAGTGAGTGGGAGAAGAAGGGCAATATAAATATAAATATAAATATATATATATATATGCATATATGTATAATATAATGCACAAGTGATACATTTTCTCTTTTTTGCTAAATCCATTATTCTTATTAGATGAGAGCCAAGCTCTCAGGTATGAAACCCAGGAATGCAGTACAGAGCTATAGGAGAAGAAAACATAACAAAGGCTCTTAATAGAAAATTGATGCACCAAAAAGAAAACCCCCCATTTACCACCCAGCTTTAAACATATTTACTCTCTCAGTACTCTCTTGGCTAAAGCAGGTGCAAAACTTTTTGCTTCTAAAAACAGAATGATAATCTGCACATTACCAATTTTCTCCGCCAAATTGTCAGTCATCACCAAATCACTAACGTCGGACGTTCACATTTTAGCACCAACTCAAAGCATTTCTAAAGTCTGATTCTCTGACTAGGCCTTTAACTTCTTTACAACCCATTTCTTCTTATGCTTCTAGAGTTCTAGAATAGTGTTAATTGCTAGTAACTTTGCATAATTAGAATCCCTATTCCCTACTGACCCAGAAATGGTTTGCATAATTAGAATCCCTATTAGAATGCCACAACTTTATCTCTATCATTTCTCAACACCCACTCACTACCGTCGGAACTGGTTTGTCTCTAGAGGGGCCATCAACATTAAATTCTAGGAAACCAAAATTTGGTGGGGACCAAACAACGTTGCCTCTCTTTTTTTTCCCCCACCTCCGGATCCATAAATTACTCCCTCTACCAAAATGTTGCTTTTAATCACATTGACCCAAGATCGTAATTTAATAATGAAAAGCAATTTCTCCACTGACATTTTGCTTTAAATAAAACTTTTTTCTTACTAACCAAATTGGCCATATTGCCCCCGAACAAGCCACCCATCACCGTCCACGCTGACTTCGAAAGAAAATAGGATCAAAACAGTTAATCAGCAGCGCAGGCATTAATTTAGATGACACCAATAATACCCTCACCGATTAAAGAAATCACACCAAAACTTATAAACCCACTGATAGCTAAACATAACATGACTAGCATCTTCAATACATTCTTAGACACCAAGGACGTAAACTCTGTTCATCATCTAAAAGGTGACCCTATTTCGTAGGAAAGCTTTTATAGGTGCTCCCCCAAGACATGCATATCAGCCACAAGAAACAATGAATGTAGGAAGAATCTTAAAATTCGACAGCTTACTAAACTCATATGTAGGATAAGAGAAATACATTTGATTGAGAATAAAAGACAAATTTTTAACTACAAAAATCCCATGAACATTATGTTCCTAAAAAATCTTGTTGCTTCTCTATGCTGACGGTGGGACAAACTTATATTCTTTTAACTCTTGTTGTTGTTTGCTTTCCCAATCAAACAATGATCTTCTAAAAAAGGCGTTTCATGATGAACAAGCAAAAGACCCCTCAACCGCACACTCACTGCCTGAGCCAATTTGTCCTTTGTTAGTACAAATAGTAGAGGGAAAGGAACTTTAACAGATTCATTGTCACACCATATATCCCACCAAAAGAAGACATTTACCTTTGCCAGCCACCCATCGACAGCTTGTGGAACCCACTAAATTTTTGCTTCCTAATATCCCTTTTAAGTTCACTCTATCCCCGGACACCGTAGACATATGGTTTAACCTTTTTCGCGAGGGATTTTACAATTCTAGTCCCTCGATGCTTCGCAATCAACAATCGTTCCCACAATGATTCCTTCTCCTTGGCATAGCACCGTCACCATTTAACTAGTAACGCATTTTTTTTTATTTGTAAATTTATAACACTAAGTCCTCCAGCAGCCTCAGGTGGGCACACTTTTGACCACTGTTGCAATGTTTTTTCCTCAAATCAGTTCCCCTAATGGGAAATTTCTCCTGGCTTTATCGATTTTCCTTGGACACTTTTGGGAGTATTAAACAGTGACATAAAGTAAATCGGTAAAGAAGACAAGATTGTATTAATCAAAAACATACCCTTCCTCCAAGAGACCAAAAGTTGCTTTTCCTCGAGGCCGGCTTCCTTCTGATTTTATCTATCACTGGATTCCAGGTATCCATTTTTCTAGCGCTTGCACCAAGGGGGAAATTCAAGTGAATGTAGTGAGTCTTTTTGACAGCCTAAAATCTTACCAAAGATACCCATAAAATCTTCCTCACCCCAAAGCTATATAAACAAGATTTTGAGCTAATTTTCAACCTTTTTCATCAGCATTAATAAAAATTATCATATCTACAAATTGTAAATAAGAGACGGACCGTGAATCCAAAAACGAGTCACTTCTCTAAACACAGTTTTTTTTCCCCTCTGCTGCCACTAACATGATATGTAACACCTCCACAATAAATAAGAACAAAAAAGCAGATAATGGATCCTCTTGTCGTAAACATCTCTTTATAGGAAATTGAGGAGGCGTTAGATATGTGCGTTCCAGGCCAGTTGCATGGTGACATTGATAGAATCTTTTCCTTTTAGATTCTACACAGCCTAACACAGTTCCTCTTACCATGATCCAACCTTTCGGTTGATTCCATGCGCTAGCAGGATCCTTTCCTGTGCTTGCTTTGGGTATTCACACTCAAAAGAACATAACATTTATGGTTTCCAATTCGTTGTGGCAGAAGACAGATTCTAGGAAAGTGGCACGGCCCTAAGTGCTCATCCTATTCCTACTAGGAAGGTGATCCAACATGGCTAACCGGGCGATGGTCAAGTGCTTGGAATTTGAAAGGAGCACCAACTAGTCTATGCCAATTCTCTTGATCTTGCTTATGTCTCAACTCATTTCAGATATGGGCAGCTTTATAACTCTTTTCCATAGAACTATGTCTTCTTATTGTTGCATAGATTGTATGGCCAAACCTCTAAGGTTCAATAGTTTCTTCCAGCTTTAACTATGCCTTTGCTGAACCGGCAGCTACATGACATTGCTCCCTTTCAAGACATAAGCCTCTATCCCCGCCGCCTATAGTGAACCAGCCTGAGTAAAACTATCCATAGGTTTCTTAGGAAACGTGCTTTGTTCTAAATGGACAAGTCTTTAAGCTTTAGTGTTCCCTTTGCCTTAAGGGTGACAAATAGCGTGCCAGTTGGCATGAGTTGCTTTAGCATTCCTCTCAGTCTCTTTCCAAAGAAAAGCATTGCAAAGGTGTGAGATCTTTTGATAACTTTGGAAGGCAGTATCAGGTTAGTACTGCAGAAACTTTAAATGCTCATGGGATCAACTATAATGAACATGCATAAGATAGGCACTCGGCTGTCTAACTCTTGATCCTTTGTGTGATCATATCAATCAGAAAGGAGCAATGTCTGCCATTGAGTTTCTTCGTGGTCAATGGGACCCTAAGATACCTAACAAGAAGGGTGCCAAGGTTAAATCCTATCGATTATTTCCTGCAATACCTCATCATTCATCCCAGGGCTGTAAATTGTGCTCTTCGAGCAATTAAGGTACAACCTATAAAACATGCAAAATGCTTACAAGATATTGGTAAAAAGTAAATCAGCCAAGCACAAGTGCGCGAGCTTCATTTTCTTGTATTTGGGATGGTATGAAACCACCCGACAAGCAGCTGCAATGTTAATTAGATAAGAGCATGTTCATAGCTATAATAAAAAGATATGGGGAGATGGGGTTCCCTTGTTGCACTTCTCTTGAGCAAGCAAAATTACCTGCGACAAAATACCATGGTGTTGCAAGAAACTTACTGATCCTGCCAATGAACCATCTGGGACGCCAAGGATTAAAAGAACCTGAAGAATGAATGTCCAATCAATGGAGTCCTCTATTTCTATAGCACAACGTGGGGATAAATATGCTTTGTGATAACCATTCGCAATCTCCTGGGCCATTAAAACATTATCCACCCAGTCCTTCCCTATAACAAAGTCACTTTGGTTGCTTGAAATAATCTCTAGCATATACTTTCTGAGCCAATTTACCAAAATCTTTGTGATACACTTGTAGATTGTAGAGCATCACGTTATGGAGTTTGAAATTAGACGTGCTGGCTGGGTTTGGGACCTTAGTTACTAAGGTGACGATAGTTGAGTTAGAGCTTGGGAGTAGATTCCAGTGTTAAAAAAGTACAGCACTACCTCCGCAACATTCTCCCTAACAATGCTCCAAGCATATTTAAAGAACTCTACAGAATAACCGTCAAGGCCTGGTGCTTTGTTACTATGCAAGGCAAACATAGAGCACAAATTTCATCTCCAGCGATAAGGGCAGCTAGCATTCCCTGTAGCTTACCAGGTAAAGTGACTGGCATGATTCCTTGCAAGTGATTATCAGAACAGCCAGTGACATTAGTATCAGAAGATCCTAATAGATAATGAAAATATTTTGCTGCCTTAGTGGAGAATTGGTAAGAGGATTTAAGCTTAATCCCATTGGCATTAAGCAGTACTCTAATGATGTTGCTTTTCTGTTTAACAAGCAGGTGTTTGTGAAGAAACCCTGTGTTTGAATCCCTTTTTGTAGGAAAAAACAGATCAGAGTGCACATACGGAATTTTAAAGATTTTTTAAACGAATCATACTAGATCATATTGTTATATACAACATAATCATCATAATCAAGTATCTGAGTTGTAAATATGTAAATCATGTTCAAGAATTCTGAGATTCGTACAAAAACTTCAACCAAGTAGCTTTTTCTACTATTTCTCCAATTCCTAGATGGTAGACTATGTAAGCACTTTTTATCTCAATTAACTCTAGATTCGTCTGGCTTGATTCTCATTCAAAACAACTTTTATACCAACAGGTTAAAAATCATGGGATGTTGTAGATTAAAAACCTTAAAGAGTGGTGCTAATGGCCTAAACTGAAAACTTAAAGCACTACAACAAGATGACCTTAATTTTAATTTTTAATTAAAATAATTATTTTACCCACTCCTTAAAGCCTTTGTTGTCGCCAACCTTAGTGTAAGAATGGCTTGAAATTCGGCCAAACCCTAATGTAGTCGTACATTATTTTGGCCCAATTTTATTTTAAGAGGTTTAGTCTATTTAATCTGAATACTAATTAATTTGATTAAACCGTTAATTTTATTTAGACTGATAATTTTTCATAACTCCAATTTCAATTCGACATAAAATCATGGCAATTTTATTTGAATAAAATAATTATGTACTAATTATCAAAATGAAATTAACTATAGTAAAATAATTAATTTTAATTGTAAATTAAAATAAATGAATAAAATAAAATTTTTTAGTTTATTTAGAATATTATTCATGTTTAATTTATAAATAAATATTTAAATAAAACTTTATAGATATTAAATTAATTATATAAATAATTAATTTTTCATATTTATTTAATTTAATTCCTATATTTATCAGAAGATAAATATAATTAATTCAAATTACTAGTTATTGTCTAAATAAATAGTTGATTAAATTAAATATATATCCAAAATAAATAAAACAAAAAATTATATTTTATTTATTTATCGAAGCAAATGCCTACTCCCTTAAAATGAGTGTATCTGGCACACCACTTCACTATATTGAGATTAATTTGACTTTGGGTTTTTCGATCAATAACCATCCATTAAAGAATTATGTTGAGCTAGTGGAGGGACCAATTAGACATATGTGATTAGGCTCCAATAATCTATGTATTAATTATTCTATACCAAATAATTAATCACATAATTATTAATCTTAGAGTCATACCACTAAAGACTTAAGACTGCACTTTCAATTATATATCGTATTATGTAAGGTTTATAAATAGCTATTTAGTCCAATGACCTTTTTATATGTGTAATACCCTCAAAAAATATCCATGATCAACTTACAGTTAAAGTCCATTTTACCTACTTGATCACCTTACCTTAAGGTTTTATTATACTCTGTGAAAATAATTGTTCACCATATGTGAATTATTTATCATTTGACATACAAATGATCGAGGCTTTGTCCATTTTCACTATCTCATATAATACCTTTTAAGATGACAACCTTAACTCTTTATCGAAGCTATGATTCCATATCTATAAGCAAAGCTCTCATTGATTATAAGGCATATACTCAACGAACTGGTCTAGTAGCTTACTACTTTAAAAGGCTTTAGCCTTTAGAACGTCAAAGTATACAAGTTATACACATGGAGTCAATTACTTACGATTAAGGTAATTATACAATGAACGTTAAAAGTGAATTAATCCATGTAAATAGACTTATTAATAGATTAATTACACTTTGGTCCAGTCCAATATACATCACCTCTAGGCAATATATCTATGTCTCTACTCAGGAGTCGACCTACTCCAAATATCCAAGACAAGCCATCTCCCTAATTGGATTTAGATGACATAATAGTCTTAACATGAGTTAATTGCTCACATTAACCCTATAGACAATGGGCTATGAGTTTAGACTACTTATCTTAGAATGTTGTCTTCCCTCATATGAAGTCCATTATATGCAACATTCTAACAATATAAACATAAGTAATCAATAAGCTATATTAATTGCTTAACATGTAAATTAAAGGAGGAGAAATATTAATGATATAATGAAACCTTGAATGTAGAAATATGAATAATCAGTTCAAACTAATGAAATAAATCAAAATGTCTTTAATCTTTAGGGCATTCCTAATACTATCTTCACCCTTTGGATTTTAGCCTTTTATCTGAAAAACATTTTTTCGCAAGTAACAAGTCATTGAGCTCACTGACAGCATTTGTCTAAATATGAATAATCAGTTCAAATTAATGAAATAGATCAAAATGTCTTTCATCCTTAAGGCATTCCTAACATTTTCTTCATCTTTGGGATTTTAGCCTTTTGTCTAAAAACATTTTTTTGGCAAATAACTAGTCTTTCTCACAGTGTCTATTTTTTTGGTAGGTTGAGTCTTCATTTTGAGTTAGACAATTTTTAATTGGGCTTATTTCACTTTCACTTTATCAAAAATTCTCCTAAAATAAGAATTATTAGAAGCTTTCAGCTTAATCTTTAACTTTTTAGTTTTTCTTTTTAGCTTTAACATAAGGTTACCCTCCATTAGTCCAGTCCAAGATCTCTCAAATAATCCCATAAAGTCTGGATAATTAGACCAATAGTTAAAAATTACCTTGAATGGGAGGGAGACCACCAAAGAATAGAGCCTAATTGATGATCGTTTATGTGATTTTATGCATCTTAAAGTCATACTTGTCATTTTCATAATTTGGAACCATTTAGCATTTTTCATCCATTTTAAGACCATTTAGAGTATTTTTTACATAATCTAAGGTCATTTTAGGGATTTATATCACTTTAGGATCATGTGGGAACCTATGTCAAAACATGTCCATTAAGAATAGTACATTAAAATGGAGTCTAAGGTCACTTGGGAGCTTTCGTATTAAAACATGTCTATTGAGGTTGTTTCGATAATAATGCCTTAAAATCGAGTTTAGGACCATGTTGGAACCTTCGTGCCTTAAAATTGAGTCTAGGATCATGTTAGAACTTTCTTGTCAAAATATGTCCATCAGGTTTATTTTGATAACAATATCTTAAAATCGAGTCTAGGATTATGCGAGAACCTCCTTGTCGATACATGTCTATTAAAGTCATGCAAGAACTTTCTTATCGATGCATGTCTTTTGGAGTTTTTTAGGCGCTATTATGCTAAACAACCGAGCCTATATTTTAATAATTATTATATATTTTTTATGAACATCCTAGGCAATATCGCTAGATGAAAATAGACCATAGATATGCTTCTAACTTATAAAATTTATCTCATTGATTATTTTAGATAAAAGAATACTCTCTTTATAAGTGTAAATCGAAATTTTCATATTTTCTTAAGAAATAAAACTTTCATATTAGTCTAGGTTTTCTAGAGGATACAAAAAATATTTCAATTTTCAAAATTAGTGAAAACTCAATTTAGTTGAAACCAAAAAAATAATATTAATTTTAAATATTTCAGAACAAAAGAATTATGATTAAATTAAAAAAATTTAAAATCAACTATAATCGAGATTTAAGAGAACATGGAATTAATAAGTACTATCTTGCGGACGTCACAAAAAAGACATGTCTTACTCTGTATGGAACTAATCCCGAACCCTTTTTCATGTGAATTCTATGGTTAATACATAGACTTTGGAGTTTGTTTCCGAGGATTTTGTAACCCTCAAAAGATGAACTCTGGTGGTTGACTAATCTCACTTAGCCAAAACAAATTAGTGGCAATTTTAAGTTTTTTGATCGTTTTATAATGGCCATTTAGGGTTAAGTTGGGTGTGTGATTCAATTCAACAAATAAGCCCTGTTCCAGAGAAAAAAGAAATTTACCCATCACATTCTAGCATGTTTATTTGCATTCAGTACGATACGATAATCAAAACCCTAAATTATTTGTTTTATATATAAAACTAAATATATATATAAATTACAATTCCATTCAATGCACGAATCTTTTGAGTCAAGTTCTAAAATACTTGAATCTCATGAAAATCGTCATTCACGTAGCTTAAATTCGACCTAATAATAAACATTTTCAAGTATTTATCTAATTGAACTTGAATTATTTGTGAATAATTTGACTCAATTAATTATAGGCTAATATATACACAAATTCAAAGCATAACATGTCAATCTAACTATCAGAGTTGGAACTAGCCAAAAAATTTTAAAGAGGCAAAACATAAAGTAAATTAAAATTTTTTAAAATTAATATGTTGAGCTTAATCATTAATCAAAAGATAAATGTATAATATATTTGTTTGATGTGTCACTAAAAAATAAATGTATAATACATTAAAAATATAAATACATATAGACTTATATTAAATGAATTTAAAAAAAAATTACTTTAGAAGCCAACTTAGTTATATTTTTTGTATGAATACATGTAAACATATATAAATATAGACAACATTCTTCGAAATAATGTTTCAAACACATTTAAAGAAATCTATAGAATAACTATGAAAGCCTGGTGCTTTGTTACTATGCAAGGCAAACATAGTGGCTCGAATTTCATCTCCAATGATAAGCCCAGCTAGCATTCCCTATAGCTAACTAGATAAAGTGACTGGCCTGAGTTTTTGCAACAGATTATTAGAACAACCAATGACATAGGATAAAAGGATCCTAATAGGTCTTGATAATAATTCACTGCCTTAGTGGAAATTTGGTCATAGGATTTGAGTTATTGGCATTAAATAGTACTTTAATATTGCTGCTTTTCTGTTTAACAAGCACCTGTTTGTGAAAAAAACCTATATCTGGTCTCTCTTTTCACCCTTTTGATTCTAGCCTTTTGTCTAGAGAACTTTTCTTTTGCAACTAACAAGTCATTTAGCTCACAGACAACTTGTTTTTTCCTATAACACTTGTTCCTTGGTGGGTTAAGTCCTCATTTCGAGTTAGATAACATCGAACTGGACTTTTTTCACCTTCACTTTATAAAAAATTTTTCTGAAGTGATAATTGTTAAAGGCTTCAGCTTAATCTTTAACCTTTTAAGTTTCCTATTGAGCTTCAACATAAAGTTCATCTCTAGAGGTTCTATCCCCAATCCCACATCGAGAATCTTTGAGGATCTGCCATAATATATAAGTTGAGACTTAAGCCTATACTTGCGATATGCCTTTTGGGGACAAAACCGTTAGGTTCAGTGGGCCAAAGCGGACAATGCCTTGCAGGTAGGGTGCAGGTCTCCATAAATGATATCGGAGCACATTCATCAGCCGGCGAGAGCTAAGTGCTACACCGTGGGAGCCACCTCTAGAATCCTGAGGGAGCTAACTTCTATACGGTGGGAGCCACCTCTAGAATCCCAACGCCTGATGTGATCTTGGTTCTGTCTGCTCTGTATCAATTATGGCTGTTCCGTATTGGGCTTGACAAAACGAGAAGAGTTTGTAACACGCCAATCTTACATCGAGAATCTTTAAGGATCTGCCATGATATATATATTTTGAGACTTAAGTCTATACTTGCGAGGCATCTTTTAAGGGCAAAACCGTGAAGTTCAATGGGCCAAAGCGAACAATACCTCATAGGTTGGATATGGGTCTCCACACGTAACTAATCCCAAAAAGCCTAAATGATTCGACCAATAGTTAAAAAATTAATTTGAATGGTTTGGGGAAAACATATCACCAAAGAATAGAGCTTGACACCTAAGGTGATAGAAACTCCACAGAAGAGCTAGTAACAGGCATACTGGCTTCCATTCATAAGAGCTCTATCAAGTTTCCTTGACATAAAATTATAATGCTTGTTATTACACCATGTGAAAATAAGTATAGTGTATGGGTAGTGAGAAAGGTCAAGCATAGCTTGGTAGTCAACAATTTCATTCATATCTAGACTACAATTAAGAATCATTGTAGTCTGAGCTCTCTCTTAGGTGATTGTACATATTGAAGTCTTTTATCACTATTATCAAAACCCTTGATTGTTTGTTTTGTATAAAAATTAAGTATATAAAAAATAAAATTTGACTAATAAATATTTTGAGTTAAGTATTAAAATACTTGAATTTAGTTAAAATCATTATTCATATAGTTTACGTTTGACCTAATAAACAAAAAAAAAAGTCACAATATTCATCAAATTAAACTTGACTAATTCATGAATAATTTGACTCACTCAATTACAAATATATATATATATATAAAGACAAATTCAAAGCATAATATGTCAATCCAAACCATCAAAGTCAGAGCTAGCCAAAAATTTTGGAGGTCAAACATAAAATAAGTTAAATTTTTTAAATTAATTTGCTTAGTTTAACTAACAGTTAAAAGATAAATATATAATATATTTATTTGATATGTTAGTAAAATATAAATATATAATATATTAAAAAATATAAATACATAAAGACATATATTAAACGAATATTCAAAATTTTATTTTGAAAACCAACTTAATTATATTTAATAAATGAATATATATATATATAAATAAACATATATATTAAACAAATTTCCAAGTTTTTGCGGGCCGCTGCCCCACAACCCTTAGTAGCTCCGCCCCAACCAATCACACTATTTAGCATTTAAAATGTTTGGCATAGAAACGTGAATTCTTGATCTTTGATGACATTTGAACTTTGGAGCACTAGACATTAACTATTTGCCATTTATATTTATATATTCAAACCTTGCAATACACGAATTAATAATAACTAAAAGGAAAAAAAAACAGCACTATAAAAATCCTAGGGGCCCTCTAGTTTAACTTGCACAGATATATTTTTCTTCTTGCTAGGCTAGAGGGTTTAAGTTCCTAGTTATTTTCTTACTAATTTTACTAAGTATATACTATGTAATTCATGGTTGCTTAGTACTTTCCATGAATCACACCCTTTTGGTACATCAGTTTAATTAATATTTCACAGTTCATAATAGTCATTTCTTCTACCTAATTGGATGGATATTTATAGCGTCATGGAACATGTGCTGCTGTTCGAGGAACCACTTGAGATGCTAATGGTTTTTTCATTTCGAGAGAAAGCCTCAGAGTCTCCGAGAGATCGACGTGGACCGTCGTCGGAAGCCACCTGAAACAGTGGAGCAACCGTGCAAGCCACAGTTGCACGGTGGCTAACCCTAGTGCCTTGCCAGGGCAGACCCTTCGACCAGATCCAAAAGGCGCAAGCCTCAGATCCGAGCCCATGATGGGAACATCTTCCTCTTCGATAAACCTTTCAGGCCTAAAGGTCCATGGATCGTTCCAAATAGATGGGTCATGGGTGATGGCCCACATGTTGACCATTGCGGTCGTGCCAGCTGGGATGAAGAATTTACCCACGTGGACATCGTGGGTGGCTAGGCGTGCCCATGAGAGAAGTGGTCCCGGTGGATGCATCCTGAGAACCTCTTTCACCACTGCTTGGAGGTAGGGAAGATTTGGGAGATCAGAATCTTGAACATGACCGTGGCGGTGGCCGATGCAGGCGTCAATCTCTTGCTGGACTTTAGCCTGGATGTCTTGGTGCAAAACCATCCTCGCCATGATCCATTCCAGGAGTATAGCGACAGCGTCGGTGCCCCGAAATATCATTTCCTGAACAAAAATACAATTAAACTTAGTGTATTTCTAGTAGCAATATCCAGAAAATCTACTGCTTATATCTACTTTGACCTATGAATATAGCAAAGATATGAAGCAACAAAATCCAAATCTTAGCTTATAAAAAAAATCACCTTCAATAGATAAAAGTGCCAGCAAGAAAGGACAACAAAGAACGTGGAAAGCACAAGCCAATTAATTATGTTTGAGAATTGGCTAGGATCTGTAGGATGGTACTGTTTGCCATTTACTCTTGGACAAACTTACTAAATAATCTAGGATTTTGATTAAAAAACTCAAATAATAGCTTAAAAGATGATTCAAAAAGAATGTGAAAGCGGATATGTATCTAGACTAAATTAACTCAAATACGAAGGTATCTCACTTTTGGTAAAGAGGGGTAAATCTTCCCACGATAGTTAGTGTTCACTAATCGGAATTGGAGTCGTGTCACTGCGATTCTTTACCCGAATCTTGAACCCTTTTAGTCACTCACTTATTGTCAAAGGAAAAAATTCACTGTTTTGAGTCAAAAGCAATTGAGTCTTTTCGAGATATATGAAACCTAACCCGTTCTATTCAACCAAAAAAGAAAAAAAAAGAAAAAGAAAAAGAAAAAGGAGATGAAATGAAATGAGACGTATAAAATGAAGTTGTCTCTATTGTTATCAAACCAAATGAAAAGCAATGCCAAACAAATGGAAAACAGAACCACAAGAAAACAAGATTCTAACAAATGATTGCTTACCTCTGATTGTTTTATTTATTTAATTTTTATTTATTACTTTTGATGGCAACTTAAGTATATATGACCCAAGGTACTCTCAGTACATTAGATATATTTATGATAGTATATGTTTTTGATGATGGCTTTATTTATTTTTGTTTTTGGCATATGATATTAAGCTTGGGAGTATTAAAATTATGAAGCTTTCTTACCCACAACACAGCAACCATGTCCGAATCACTCAACTGGTCTTCTTTAGGCAAAGCTAACAAAGCGCTAAGAAAGTCATTTCCACCATTGATTTGATCCGCACTCTCTTTTCTTTCTTTTACAATTTGACCCACAATACTTCTTACCTTGCCTGACAGCTTATGGCACCTTCTTTTTACCCCATGAAAGTCCAAAAACTTTAGAGGGAAATAGTCCTCCCAGTTGAACATGGTTATTAATTCATACCCTTCTTTCACCATTAACCCTAGCTCCTCCCTCTCTAGTACAGAACCCCCAAACACACTATCAATTATATTATTTAAAGAACCCTTTTGCAATATCCCCCTTAACTCTACCAACCCTTTCTCTTGCATTCCCTTGCCTACTTCCACCAGCATTTGATCAGCCACTTGTTGGCGGAGGGGCTCCAGGGAAGAAATTCTCCTAGGGGAGAACATATGGTTCGCAGCAAGCCGACGAAGGTGGCGCCAGTATTTGCCAGAGGGTGCAAACCCAATGGCGCGTTCGAACATCAACAAACGAGCTGACTCCTTGATTGGGCGGTCCGAGAATGAAGACCCTGAAAGGATTTCCTTGGCGGTGTCAGGGTGACTACTGATGACCACACGCGTTGTTCCTAGACTAAATGCCATAAGTCTAGTTGCGCCCAGCGAAGCAGCCATGCTGGCTAACTTACGATGAGCAAGTGAACCCATTAGAGGCAAGGTCCCAAGCAGTGGCCAGCCGACTGGACAATGAAGCTTTCGACAGAGGACATGGTGGTTTCTCCATGCCAAGCCTCCAGGGACCAGCCAGTAGTTAAGCAAGAGAGGTGAACCAAACAAGAATGAGAATAAAAGTAGAGTGAGAGCCCATGGTGTTTGATAAGTAGTGACAACATAGCAAAACAACAACAAAGAGAGGTTGATTGCCAGCATCAAAAACTTCATTTTTGCAGAAATTAGAAGAAATTAAGATTGATTATAGATCAGAAAAGCTAAGGGAATTGTCTAGAGATGAACGTTTGTCATGCGAAGTTTGTATGTCGGATGGCTTGTATATATAGCACATGGAAAAGTAACTATGGTTAAGGCAACCCTGATTAAATGATATGAGCAGTAATCTGTACTTATTATCATGAGCTAATTAAACAGGGTTTCATTTGTTGGCTTAATTGCCTTTTTTTTTACATAATTGGCCAAGTTTTTCTTTGTCAAAACCTGTTTCATAAAGTTCTCCAGTGTAGACCTTTGGGTTCCACTTCGAAATAAAGCCGAAATTTTGAATGATTCACCTATTCTTATATTTCACTTTTTCATTAATAGCCTAATCCTTTATGGCTGGAATGCTGTGATTTACAGCTAAGACAAACTCCAAGTCCTCATATCATTTAGATTTTGATGTGAAAATTTTTGAGAACAAAGGAAAATATAGAGAAAATGAGAAAGAAAACGACAAAAGAATTGCATAGCTTTTAACACCGACGATTACAGATTCCAACAATATCTTAAGAAACCTTTTTTTTTTCAATTGAGATCATCATAATTTGGTTTGATTTTAATTATTAAAATTAAAAGTTTAATATTTTATTAAATTTTATTAACAAATTACATGGTTGTTAGGTGCAATATAAAAAAAACCCAATTCTGTATTCCAAAATCCCTGGTAATTATTATTGGTCGATTCACACAAATTATAAAAAAAAAAAAAAAAAGTTCGACGTAGAAAGACCGAAGATGATATTAATATTGGGTAATCTTCACCCCAAAAACTTGCCAGGTCGGAGTATCAATAACCCAACAGAAATATGGTGATAGTCTTTGGTTACTTAATGAGATTGGGTGCCATTGATGTTGGAGAACAGAAATCAAAATATGACAGGAAGTGGCAAAAGCTGGTCCATTTGTTAGCATATAATAAAAGGAGGGACCCTAACCAAAGCAATGGTTGGTTTGAAGCCAGGTGATGGCCGGAAGATGGTCCTGCATCTCACATGGAAAAAACGAGGGGGGCAACAACCAGAAAATTGGGACTGTGCGGCAGCCATTTTTTTTATCTGGAGCAAGTAAAAATTATGCGAGAAGATTTAACAATCATGAGTCTGGCTTAAAGACCGACGACCATAAAACTCATATCAGTAAACCTGACAAAGTTGTGGGACAGTCAAAAGTTAGCATTGAGAATAGATTCATTTCACTTAGACCAAACCCCATTTTTTATTGTTTAAACTAAACCAATCAAATACCAAATGTATGGGGTAGTTTAGTATTCAGAAACGACTTGAAGCCATCTACGAAGGGCGTAGAATAATATCAAGAAATATTATTAAAGAAATCATAATCTCATGGTGAGAAACATATTTAACAATTGGGATTACAACTTTAGAATCTTAAATTTGAAAATATCTCGTGGAGGGCTTATGCTTAAGCATTGAGAATAATAATAATAATAATAATAATAAATTTATGAGGTGAGAAAAAAATATATCTTACAGCATGTAGAATAAAAAAAAAACATATGTATCAAACTTCACTATACATATTATTATCATATTGGGAATCAATTCTAATCGAATACTTTACTAGTTATACCTTAAAATCTAAAATTAAAGATTTTGATTCAGAATTTTGAAATTAAAAGCATAAAATTTATGGTATTAAGATGATAGAAGATTATTTTTTGCATGCAAAAAACATTGTGGTATAGAGATAAAGGAATGGATCATATATTGAGATTTAAATTTTAAATCTATTGATGTCACATTATCATATTGATTGTACGAATCCAGTAAGTTAAATCAATAAATTTTACCATCTTTATTAAAAAGAATAAAAGATATTATATGAATTTGAAATGTAATTCAGATGGTTCATATAATCAATTGACATTTAATAAATTTAGAGATTATAATATATTAATATTTGTAATCTTTTCATCTCAGACTATGATCTTCTTCGTAAAAATAACAAATCAAACGTTTTCCAAACAAAAAATTTGAAAGGGAAATCAGATTTGATTTTGGCTCCATTTTTCAGCCACTACGGCAGGGGGATATATAAAAATTCCTAGAGTCTTTATTATATTTATAAGTACTAGCTACTAACTTTTGGGATATAATGTCCATAAGATTTCCTATTGGCCAACCTTTTCTCCTTTTATAGTAGTAAATTTTTTAGTACTATAAGATAGGCATATTTGTATGCGGGCAGCAGTCCGTACCATAAATGCTAGTGCCAAACGATCCCCCATTGTTTACTAATCTATCAGCCATTAAACCTAAAGCAAGAAAACCGATCCCCCATCTTTCCCTCAATTTGATTACACTCCGTTTCCAGGTTATATCCCTAAAAAATTGACATCCCCTTTTTGTCCCAACCGATCAACTAAGTCTAGTGCCAAACGATCGCCTAGGGGTCATATAACTCATATGGGCTCACCTTGGATTTCATAACCTTGTCCGAACACTGATGAGCCCACCCCAACGGAACTTTAATCATGGCCCAGGTCACGACTATGAGCTCATTTTCCCAACATTATGGACATTCTAAATCAGAGACCGTAAACAACTGATAAATCAACCGTCCATTAAGTAGGTTCTTATATGGAGAAGAGTTCGATTTGAGAGTGAAAATTGTGTCAACTAGCAAACTAGTGAACAATTGCAAGAGGGAACTTGAACAAGAACAATCGACATTGGAGCAACAAATACTCGATATTTCATTCATAGGGCCAGCACTGGTTTGTTCCATCTAAAAGGCAAAAATTCCATCTAAATGGAATTTGAATTTAAGAAGGCTGCCTGGCCTTGCCATCCAAGACACCGTTGCAGGAACACCATAAGATCATGAAAGGACGAACTTCTTTAATCAAGAAACTTCCCACTACTTCTCAAAAAAAAAAAAAATTAAAGAATCTCAAGGCAAAGGCAGCATTAAATTTAATGTGTCCACATCCAACCAACAGTATTCCGTGTTGGTCTCTTCAGAATCAGTACTACTACTGTTGCCTGTAAACATGGTTTTCAAAATATGGCATTGGATTTTGAAAAATATTATTTAATACAGGGAATCGAATCATGAATATTTAAATCAAGAAGAACACTGGTAAATGGGTATCCCACACACAGAATCTACAAGGACCAAAGTTATGCTGCTTTGCTAAATCATTGGCTGCAAAGGATGTAAAACAACCACTCACTCCTTACTTGAATAGCCTTATATCTATTGGAGAGAAAAAGAAGCGCATAAAAGATATGAGGATCAGCAAACCATTAATATAATACCCATTAGCAATTAGCAATGAACCAATTAAAGTTGATATATTTGGAACAAATAGTACACAATCAACAAATCTTTGTGGCAGAAATATATATATATATTATTCTATAGCAGATCCTAATGGCTTCTGGGAGCATTCTTGAGCTAGTGGAATTCTTTGTTAGCTTTCTATTACTTTAATATTATCAATTTATTGCCTCCTAACTTCCCGCACATGAATCCATTAATTCCTACAAAATTTGCCTGGCAACGATTTGTTTCCACTAATAGCAAGGTGTACAGCACAAATTGGGCGGCTTACCACCAACGGAGTTATTCCTAGAGGAGAAAGTGGTGGGGCTAAATTTACCAACATAACTCTATATCCAATAGAACACATGCTTATTTGTACCCTTGTACATGGTAAGAACAAAAATTGCAAAACCAACTCTTAAATTTGGCAGGTTTAACTGCTCAGAACTTTAAAACCCTGCTAGTGGCCAAAGCAACCTAAGAATCTGCCAAATTAAATCCCTATAAAAATATTCAAATATACGTTTGACAATCAAATTAAATCTTTACAAAAATATCCAAATATATTTCAGATGGTAATACGCATGTAATAAAAAACCTATAACTCTAAACTTAAAAAGCATAACTATGCACATTCATTGTTCTTGGGTCACAAGTGCTTAAAAATCAGATATATAAGAAATGTGGATCCTTTTAAGACAAGACAAAGAAATGCAGGATAAAAGAAATGGTCCAGAGATACCTTGGACCTTAGAGTCATGTATCACGTATGAATCACGATTGTAATATACTAATATCAAATGTAAGAAGAGAATTCTAGGTGTCATTCTAAACAGGGAAAGAACCCAAGCTGGATCCCACCAAAAGGGAAGCTAGTGGCTAGAGGCTAGGCAAAGGACCACAGGAAAGGTGTCGTCCAAAAGAAAAACCCCGATAAAGATTTGAGAACTCCACTTATATCGGTGGATGGAGCAAGTACTAGATATGCTCCAATCAAGCTAGACAAAAAAAAACTAGGGAAATAGCTAGGAAAATTAATCCTGTTCGTCAATAATAGAGAAAAAAATTTACATGGACAACAGAACTGCTCTCAATTAGGAAACAAAAATCGAATTAAGCAACAGGTATAACCGCTTTTGATTTAGGATTACTTAGGTTAAAAAAATTTGGGTTGATTTGGTAAATACATATATATGTATATATGCACTTCAAGAATTTTTAAATATTTGACATTATAATGAGAAATTAAAATATCTAAAATAGATATGATTAAAATTAATAAAAGTTTAGAGATGGAAGAATGGTAAAGTGATTTTATTTAAATATCAATTTTTAAAATACAAATATAAAAGTTTTATTTTTTATCTAAATTTTTCAAACTGTAATTTTAATCGTAAAAGTTAAAATTTTTTACTTATTTATCCAACTTTTAACTTTAAAACTAGATACCAATAATGCTAAACGAGACCTTAATCTATAGGAAATATTTGCAGACCAAGGAAAGATAGTTCCATCGGCAAAGAACACATGCAATACATGGTATCATAGAGACGAAAACAATAAAAGGTGTTGCAAAACAGCGTGAAGCAAATTTTGGTAACCCTGTTTTTCTCAAGTTCAGATCACGTGCATGTGGTCTGAAAGGAGTCCCTTTGAACTTCCTGAAGCAAAATGCTTTAATGGACATACCTATATGAGAAGAAGCAAAGGGAAATGTACACATACTCATTGAAGGTGAATAGCCCTGCAAATGAAGGGAGCAATATCGTCTCCCATGGACGATCTCACTTATTATATATGATCAAACATTAAAAAAAAAAGTCGATATACACATTAGAGATAATTGGAGATATTCATGAGTTGAGTTGCTCGCATAGCTTGAAGGTTTGTCCGATTTTTAGGGGGTTTGGGTTAAAATGTTAGGCTCAAAAAATAAGTTTGAGAAAAGATTAGGTCCGTTCAAAATGAGGTTGAGGCTTTGGCTCCCATTTCAAAACCCGAACTTGGCCCAATCAGGCTTATTTTACAATTATATAATATATATTCATTTTATATTTTATATATTAGATAATTTTTATTTTATAAGGAATACATATTACAATGTAAATGTTAATAGAAGAAAATATTAAATTATTAAAAATTAAATTTTAAAAAAAATATTTTTTAAAAAATAAATTAAAAAAATATTTATAGATCTTAATGGGTTATCTATTTACAAATATGGCAGAATTGGACAAAATTTGAAATCTTTATTTCAAGTAAAGTTTAAGCAAAAAAAAATAATATTAATATCATACTTAGATTCGATTTAACTTATGAACACCTAGATAATGAAGCATGATAAATACGTGGTATTGTCTAGTAAAATAGTTGTAAAATTGAGGGAGAAAATTTTCGTAAAGAAAGTTAAATGAATCTAGAACTTTTTTTTTTCGAGATTATTTTGTCACGGTCCTCATGGAGTTTTTATTTTTTGGCTTATTAATTTGACCAATCAACTTGGCTTTAAACCATGTTTTTAGACTTTTTAAGATTGGCAATAATGAGTTTGAGTTTTTCCATATTTAAAATTATTCTTACATTTTGAATTATATAAAAAGAATTATTTAAACTTGAAATTGAGTTCAGTTAATTTACATAATTATTCTTAAAAGTTAAATGTAATTAGGGTTGTAAATGAATGAAGCTTGAACATATAGACCTTTATTTATATTTGTTTATTTATTTTTGAGTCTGTTCATGTTCGTTAAGAATTTTACGTTTGTATTCATGTTTGTTTATTTAAAATTAGATATGTTCATATTGGTTGGTTTAAACTAAAAAAACTT
>JAQSVH010000001.1:4543058-4557907 GCA_029448705.1 Adansonia digitata | reverse complement strand
ATTATTGTTATTTTTACTCCGCTCGATAGTCTGCACAAGGACGGGGGAGAAATTGATCCTGATATTTCCGTCGCAAACAAATTAATTAATTAATTTGTGAGCCCTCTTCCCAACACTTGACAGAGCGAAAGTTTCTGTTCTAAGCTATTTTCGTAAAAAAGGTTAGTTTTATTATTTTTTTTTTTTCCCTTTCTTGGTTCATTTTTATATTATCTTACGACGAAATGTTATCGTATCTAATTCATGCAAAACTCTGTTATGATCTTAAACTCGTTTTTTGTTTGGTTAAACCGTAAATGTGTGTTTTAAGATTTGTTTAGAGTAGACGATTGAATTTTGAGCAAATTATTTTATTTTATTTTATTTTTTCATTTAATGATGTACGCTAATTTTCTGTTTGGTTAAAAGCGAAACAGGATGGGATTAAATTAAGCCGAATCACAAACTAATTCGTCTGTTTAATCCACGAATTTTGTGGCCTTGTCGGCTTCGATCTTTTCGTTCAAAGGTTAGTTAATGAGCTGCTTCCTTTTAGTATTGAACTTTAGTCTAACATGCAATTAAGTGATCAGTGATTTGAATCCTGTTTATTTCGAATTGTAGGTCGTAGAACATTTGAATCAGGATTCGGTTACTGCAGTTCGTCTTAAAATTTAGAATATAAATTTGGAAATGTCTGCGCTGAATATGGATGTGAGTCAGAATAAAAATTTGAAAACCGGGGATATACTCTGTCCCTTGGCTGAAAATGAAGAATGTGACTTTTCAAAGTTGCTAGAAAAGCCAAGGCTTCTGAATATAGACAGGCAGAGATCACTCGAAGAGAAGTCGCTAAGTGAATTATCTATTGCGATATCTCCACGCCTTTCTTGTAGAGCAATCGATATTAATTTATCCCGCATATTTGAGCCGCTGGATTTTATCTCTTCGCCTGTGAGTAGAAGGTCAGATTTTAATACACCAAGGTCACACACTGGTTTTGACCTGCATCCAATGGTTGCTGAAGCTTGGGAAGACTTGAGAAGGTCATTGGTGTATTTTCGTGGTCAACCAGTTGGGACTATTGCAGCATTGGATAATTCTGGAGAAAATTTGAACTATGATCAGGTGAAGGCTATATTTCCTTTGTCGCCCCATCTCAGTTAAAAGCAATATACCCCGTATGTTCTTTCTGTCATGAGGTTTGATCATTGTATTGGCAATGGTGATTAAACGTGAAAATTTTAGTATATGAGCTAAATTAATCGTCTATCTGTTCATTTTCTACAGTGCTGAAACTGTTTTTTGAGCTGTTAATGATCGAGAGTACAAGAACTTCTAAAATTAGTATATTTTTCAGCACTATACTTAATGTTTCTTTTCTTCTAAACAGTCGCGGTAGAATGTAGTGCTTGCTTGTGTTTATTATTGACTGCTGGATGCTGCGACTTGTAGAAATATTTTACATTTTCCTCTTTGGATGATTTGAATATTTGATTTGCTGTAATTGATTCAATAACTTAGTTCATATTTTTTCCTTTTCTCTCCATTTATCATTATGGTATATAAATACATTAAGTTTTCTGTTTTACATTTATTGATGATTTTATCCATTTGATTCTCGTTTTTATATTAATCCTTATAGTTTTTGAAGCTCATATGAGACCAACTTTGTGAGTTTGCGTTAAGTGCTGTAGTTTGTAACGAGTTTGTAGTTGTGATTGCTTATTTTTTTCTTCGAAGGTCTTTGTGAGAGATTTTATCCCCAGTGGATTGGCTTTCTTGATGAATGGGGAACCGGAAATAGTAAAGAACTTCATTTTGAAGACCCTTCGCCTTCAATCATGGGAGAAAAAGATTGATAGATTTCAGTTAGGAGAAGGAGTAATGCCGGCTAGTTTCAAAGTTCTCCATGACCCGGTTAGGAACAATGAGACATTAATAGCAGATTTTGGTGAGAGTGCAATAGGAAGAGTTGCTCCTGTTGATTCTGGATTTTGGTGGATTATTTTGCTTCGAGCATACACAAAGTCTACTGGAGACACTTCATTGGCTGAGTTGCCCGAATGCCAGAAGGGTATGCGCCTAATTCTGACTTTATGTCTCTCTGAGGGGTTTGACACATTTCCAACGCTTCTCTGTGCGGATGGTTGCTGTATGATTGATCGTAGAATGGTGAGTTTTTTCACAGTATATATTACGTTACTTATAGTACTAGCATCACAGTACATATTATGTTACATATATTCCGGTAGTCAAGACTGATAACATGCTTCTATTTTTTAAACTTTTGATGAATTGTAGTGCATATAAAGTAAGAATGTGCATCTTTCTTCGAAAGAAACATTGGCTTATCAATTTATCATGGGTAAATTAGTTTCTTAGCTGATATGTTCATATTTTACTTTTAGATAACGCTGGCTGAGCTTTATTCTTGTCATCATGTGTACAGGGTGTTTATGGCTATCCCATTGAAATCCAAGCTCTTTTCTTTATGGCTTTAAGGTGTGCTTTGCTTCTACTCAAGCATGATGATGAAGGAGAGGAGTTCATAGAACGGATAGTTAAACGCCTGCATGCCTTGAGCTACCACATGAGAAGTTATTTTTGGCTCGACTTGAAGCAGCTCAATGACATATATCGTTTTAAGACAGAAGAGTACTCTCATACCGCGCTTAACAAGTTTAATGTAATGCCTGACTCTCTTCCAGAATGGATTTTTGATTTCATGCCAGTTCGTGGTGGCTACTTCATCGGTAATGTTAGCCCTGCAAGAATGGATTTCCGTTGGTTCTGCTTGGGCAATTGCATTGCAATTCTGTCATCATTGGCTACTCCGGAACAATCCACTGCAATTATGGATCTTATAGAATCACGCTGGGAAGAGTTGGTTGGAGAAATGCCATTAAAGGTTTGTTATCCAGCCATAGAAACTCATGAGTGGCGGATTACAACAGGATGTGATCCCAAAAACACCCGATGGAGTTACCACAATGGGGGATCATGGCCAGGTACGTATTCGTGTTATTGACCCTACTAATAACAGCCTGATTTATTGTTGTCTTTGGTAACTTCACCATGCGCTTGCTTATAATCTTGGAGATATCTTGTAATATATTGAACTTCTTAAAATAGACACGGATGGGATAAGTTCTCATGCTTTATATTATTTCGTTTAAAATATGGTAGGAATTTTCAAGCTAAAATCTTCCCCTTGAAATTCATTTTGGTTGCTGCATTGTGTCCAGTGCTTTTATGGCTACTGGCAGCTGCGTGTGTGAAGACTGGACGCCCCCTAATTGCAAGACGTGCAATCGAAATAGCTGAAACCAGGTTGCTGAAGGACCAATGGCCTGAATATTATGATGGAAAGCTAGGTCGATACATTGGTAAGCAATCCCATAAAGCCCAAACCTGGTCCATTGCTGGTTATTTGGTGGCAAAGATGATGTTGGAAGATCCATCTCACTTGGGAATGGTAGCAATTGAGGAAGACAAACAAACGAAGCCCCTCTTGAGGAGATCAAATTCATGGACTTTATGATGTTTAGATAAGTTTTCTTTCTTTACTATCCAACTATCGAAGCACCTACCTTACCCATTCTAATTTCTAGCTGCTGACCTACTTTCAAGTAGAAGGAAAAACGATGGAAACAGAATGAAGTTAAACAACTCAATAATTTCTTTGCCTTTTTTAACATTGCAGAATATGTTGTGTTCTGTTAATTTACGCAAAATTACTCCCATTCCCCCTCTATTCTTTCAATCTTTCTCTCTTTTTTCTGGTTTTAATTTGGCATTTTTCATCAAACATGACGTCAGCCTAACAAGGAAAAGTAACAGCTACGTCATCTTGATTTTATTTTTTATTTTTTAAAAATATTCTTCTTTGATATTTATATTTATATTCAAATATAAATATAAAATCGAATATAAAATGAATGCAATTTTATAAATATATAAAAATTAAAAAAATAAATACTTTCGTACAAAATATATTCTCATAAACGATTTGGTGTTGGATGTGGGGACTGGGCTGGGATGGTAAGCCAACCGTCATCCTCATTTCACTTTAACTCTTTGATATGAAACTTCGACCGCTTCAAAGGTACTAGATACGGAGATACATGACATTTTTGTCTCCTCGTGAAGTCATTTCCTTAAAAACATTGGCGATTATTGTTGTCATTAAGAAAATGCCATGTTTTTCTTTTATCTCATTAAACAAAGGACCGAGACGCTGACCGGCACCTTTTCTTTAAGTATTAAAAATTAAATTAAAATTAGTTTCAAAATATATTTTTTAAAGTATTTTATTTTCGATTATTTTTTATTATAATTTTATTATTATTTCGTCATAATTTATGCAAAGTTTATCACTTAAAAGCATAAACTTCAACTAATATTTTCACGTAGTTTAAGATTGCAGTTGATTGATTGGATTATAACAATTGTACATAATATTTTTTTCCTTAAAAAATTAGATTAAATGAGATATATATATTTTTAATTTCACTCAATAATTGTTATTTAAATAAAAATTATTTATTAAAAATAAAAAATAATTCCATTGAATATTAAAATTTAAAATCTTATTTAGCACAATAAAAATATAAATTCTAATAAAAATGATAAAATTTTAAAATTTTTATTATTTTAACCAAAAAAAAAAAGGCATTTAGTTTTCAAGAATTCGACGGTTTTTAAGTTCTGCGGTTGGGCAGTCAGGTCTACGGAAATTGACTTCAGATCCAGATTTCTCGCCCGTTACCCGAAATAAAAACCCACCCGAATCTCTTGTTCATTTCCCAATCCCAAATCCCAATCGAAGCGATTAAAACCCAAAATAAAAGTTTTTTTTTTTTTTAATTAAACAAGAAAATATAAAATCAAGCCCCAAAGGACTTCCATTAACAATCCCGAATCCCACCTTCTCTAAATCCGAATATTTTCCCACACTTTTTCTGTCTCGGGAAAGAAATAAAGACATGGCACAGAGGAGGCCGATCCACGCGTTGTCGATGTGGGTGAGACGACAGCCGCCGAAGGTGAAGGCTTTTTTGGCGGTGGTATCGGGGATGGCGGCGCTGGTTCTTCTACGATTCATCGTACATGACCACGACAACCTCTTCGTCGCCGCCGAGGCTGTCCACTCTATCGGAATCTCTGTCCTCATCTATAAGCTCACAAAAGAGAAGACTTGTGCCGGTACTTCGCAGAAAAAAGCTTTAATCTTTTTGCCGGTTGATAAGAAATTCTATATTTTGTTACTGGAATTGTGCTTGGTTAATTTCTAGCTTAAATATAATACATGATACATGGGTGCGTTTGACTTAATTTAGTAACTTTATAAACTCGTGGAGGGTAATGGTTAAGTTGCGAAATTTTAAAGGTATGGGTTTGGCAACTTTGGGCCGATCGGTTGGAGTTTTTTTGCTTTATAGCTGTTTCTGGCCTGATTTTTCGTTTCTTTCGATCTAAGGTATCCGTTTCTTTCCTTTTTTTTTGTGGTGACTTCAATTCAATTCCTGATTTATAAATTTACTGCATTGTCCTAGTTCTTCTCACCTATCGTTAAGTGTATGTGTTATTTTTGTATTGGCGAAGTTGAACTTCGTGATACCTTGTGCTCTTGTGCCAGATTTTGATTGAATTTTATTTTATTTTATTGAGGTTTTTTTAAACTGAATTCTGATGCTTAGAATATATAAGTTTTTTGGGGGTAGTAATGATCTTACAATGAAGAGTTTCTTCCTGATGCAACGGGGAGCCCTTTTTTGTTTGTCTTACCAGTTTGATGAATTTTATGAGTTTGCTCTGTTTTCATTTTTATGTTATTCATGTCCACAAGCCCTTCTTTTGTTGGTCTCACCAGTAACCAGTTTGATGAGTTCTATGAGTTTGCTCTCTTTTTACTTGTGCATTATGCTATTCTTTTCCATGAGTAAAATATGCAATTCTTTATTGTTTGTCCTCACTGTAAGTATGACAAGAATGAATGATTGATAAATAAAGGTTGTTTTGGGGGCAAAAGGACCTCTCTCTCTCTCTCTCTCTCTCTCTCTCTCTCGTGACTGTCCTGCAATGCTTAATGCTTGCTCGATGTTAAAATGCAGTATGTCTTTTGATCTTGGTGATTTGTTTACTCAACATAGATGATTTAATTAATTAACATTCTTAGTTAAGTAAGTTTTACGTTTAAATGAGTTTAGAAAGTTTTTATTGATGAAAATATTGGTTTTATTCATTCAGTTGATTTGCTTGATAATATTTTTGAATGGTTGCAGGACTATCACTCAAATCCCAAGAACTAACAGCTATCTTTTTAGCTGTTAGGCTGTACTGTAGCTTTGTCATGGAATATGATATACACACCCTACTTGATTTAGCCACATTGGCTACAACCTTGTGGGTTATTTATATGATCCGTTTCAAACTAAGGTCCAGCTACATGGAAGACAAGGACAACTTTGCTATATATTATGTTGTGAGTTTTCATCAGTCATATTAACTTTTCCTTTACTTGCTATTATATGTATGCTGCCCAGCTCTACATATTTTGGGTTTAGAAGTGAATCCTACTGGCTTTATCTCCTGTTTTTAATGGTTGAGGTGGTCTTGTTTTGTTGTAAATTTTATTCTCTCATTTGTCTGAACTCATGAAGTGTATGTAACCTTGAAATAGATATCAATGCTTACAAAGGCAGATTGCTAAAGTTTCTCCATTCCATGATGGTATTTTCCCAGGTTTCGTTATTAAATAATTATCTCCTCTATTGGCTGAATGATATGCATATTACAAAATATAAATCTCTTTTCTTTTAATCTGGTTCTTAAATAAGACATCTACTTATTTTTGAGATGTCTTGTTCTCTTTCCTTTCATGTGTTGCTCTTTGAATCATAGCTAGTCTTCTAAGTTCTAACTGTGTACGGAGCTTTGATTTGTCTTCAGTTCTTATTAGGGCTGTTTGTTTCAAATTCCACTGTGAAGTTCACCTAATACCTCAACTTGCTTCTTCTTCTTTTTTTTTTAAATTCAATAGAGACTACCGTGTAACCAATTGAACAAAAATTGTTGAAGGTGTTACATTTTTTAGGTTCCTATGCATGGACCCATATTAGCTGTACAAATATATTCTTTGTTGCTCGAGTGGATTCCTTTTCTGAACACTTTCTAGAAGTCATATCCTTGTTTTTGAATTTGGATTCAGGTTATCCCTTGTGCAATACTAGCTCTGTTTATTCATCCATCAACTTCTCATAATCTATTGAACCGGATTTTCTGGGCATTCTGTGTATATTTGGAAGCTGTTTCAGTTTTACCTCAGTTGCGAGTGATGCAAAATACTAAGGTAAAAATTACGTAGATAGTAGGCATGCATTTACAGGTTTAGAAGATTACTGGCTGTAACTTTTCTTTTTGTGCTTTCAGATTGTAGAGCCTTTCACGGCTCATTATGTATTTGCGTTGGGTGTTGCAAGGTTCCTCAGCTGTGCACACTGGGTTCTCCAGGTTTGATCTTGTGACGTGAGATTGATTGTGATTGGTTCTTAGTTAGTCATGTAAATAATGTTTAGCAATTTTGCAATTGAGACCCTGTTTGAGCTTTAAACGGATGCTAGTCTGTTTATTGTAAAATTTTATCTACTTTGGAACTAATAGACCGCTTGAGCCTGCATGATGAAGGATCCTGAACGTTGAATTGAATGCTTATTGCCTTAGACGACTCTGGTTGTTTCTTCTGGATGTGAATTGATGTCATTTTAATTCGCCACATTCTGTGTTAACGTAAGCATTTCTGTTGGGGGGAAAAACCTTTATATGGTGCTCGTTGGAGAAAGTGTTATTATGAATCATAATGAGGGTGACTGTTTTATTAAGATATTAATTCATTCCACACCGCTTTCAACAGGTTTTAGACAGTCGAGGACGCTTGCTGGTAGCCCTGGGTTATGGATTGTGGCCTTCCATGGTTCTTATATCGGAAATTGTTCAAACTTTCATTTTAGCAGACTTCTGCTACTATTATATCAAGAGGTTGGTAACAACCTTTGTAATTTGTAACTAAGTATTCTAGTCAAACTACATGTTAATGTGTAACTTACATAATTATTTATGCTTTGCAGTGTCTTTGGTGGGCAGCTTGTTCTCCGACTCCCCTCTGGGGTGGTATAAGTTAAGATGCTGTTTTGCTGTGGTAGACGAGCTTGCTGCCGAAAAAAGTTTTAACTTGGTTACAAATGTGACTAAGCTGCCCTTGTTTATGTTCTGGTATTTGCTCTCGACATGTTTCTTGTGACTGGAAGTTGGCGGATTGTTTGTAAATTTCGGGACCCATAAACGTTGGGTGGATATTTATAGGGAAAACATTTTATAGATGGTTTAGTTTTTTGGTGTCAAATGCTGATCTAATGCTTATATGAAGTTATTTATCAGACTATTCCTTAATATGATCATGTGCTCTGGCGTTTAATATCATTCATGATGTCAGAGACTACAATGCACAAAAGCTGCGTGTTGGTTATTCTTTGATGTTGTAAGCAACATGTTCTTGAACACGAAGGCCAGCCACACGCCCAGTGCAGCCCATGAAACGAAGCATTCAGGTCATGTTAACAAGTGTGGATCTGCATTTTACTGGTGTTGAGAGCTTGATGAGATTACAAATATGTCCCAAAAATCCTTAAACTTATTTGGTGGTGTTTTAATGATCAAGAAACAAACAAATACTGAGTGACCTCAATCACTTGCCAAGATACATGCTTTTGCACTGTTAGTTGACATGTCAAAAGAAGGAAAAAAACCTGTTAGAAAATGGCAGGGTTGAAGAATATGAATGCCACGTACAGGGCTATTAATGAAATATTATAATGTCTTTCAAATAGCTTACCACTTTATAGTTGAAAAAAAAACCTAAGAAGGGGAACTAAATAATTGGCTCCAAATGCGGAGACACTTAACAACAATCAAAGGCTTCCGGGCATAAAATGTTAAATGTCTAGAGTAGGTAAAATTCAATGAAACGCCAAAGCCAGTAACTATATCACACCTTCAAGCCTGTTTTATCCAAACGCATGCCCAGTCAAACTATGAATTTCTGGCTGTTTTAGCCTTTTAATTAAAATACTCATCTCTGGTGTTGGCATCTTATGGAACTAAGAATTACAAGTTTTATTGTCACATTATATTTCCAAATAAAATAAGTGAGAATAAGACAAAATCAAAGTTCAGACAGGCACTTTCCTCGGATAAAATCCATGGCTTGAGTGACTGCTTGATCAAGTGCAGCAGTCACTGCCGCCAAATTCTGCAGGAATTCCGCTGTTGGTTTCTCACCATCTACTATACCTGTCACTGCTTTAACAAATATTGCAGGGACTTTCAAAATATCAGCCACATAAGCTACGGCTGCGCCCTGAAACAAAGGGAAAGAAAAATTACAGCTTAATGCATTGCCAACTTTGAAGTCTAGAGTAATGCATGGTTTGGAAGGATGCTATTATCCATTTTTCTTCTTCGTTAAAAGATGAGGTGTTTTAATGATTACCTCCATGTTTTCGACAGTAGCATCGTTTGCTGTGATTATGCTTCATCTTGAGGGGACATATCTAAAGAATCGCCTGTGGACAGTTTGCTGGTCTGAAACATAGAGAAAGGTATAATGGAGATCACACTTCCGTGAGTCTCTTAAGGAAGAAGAAGAAGAAGAGAAAAAAAAGAAGGATGAAAGGGTGCAGGGAGAAACGGGAATTTTCTGGAATCGTCAGCATCTAAGAAGTCAACAAGACAAAACAAATTGAAACAGTAAGTGCTGCTTAAATAATGACAAAATCCTCTCTCACAAAGTATCCTGCGTACTGCTAATAAACAGTATTTACATTATTGAATGATTAACTCCATTAAACAATTATACTGAATATCTATCATCCGTATGTAAAGTAGATGCATACTTGTACTAAGTAAATGCAGTGGCAAAAATTGAAAGATCAAGTGCTGCTTAAATAATGACACAATCGTCTCTCACAAAGTATGCTGCGTATTGCTAATAAACAGTATTTACATTATTGAATGATTAACTCCATTAAACAATTATACTGAATATCTATCATCCATATGTAAAGTAGATGTATACTTGTACGAAGTAAATGCAGTGGCAAACATATTACATATGCTCAACCAGCAAAGAGGATATATGACTAGGAGAGATAAAAACAGTCTTAACAAACTAACAAGCAACTCCAATCTTAGAACAAAGAAACGAAAAAGGGATTTAGAAGTTCAATATAAGAAAAAAAAAAAAAAAACAGGAGTTCACAACATGGCCAAGAACTCAGCCCCCATGTCAGACAAAGAGGAAAACAAGAAAAATTATTCCCTTTAGATTAAGCTCTTTCAAGAGATTGGGCGTTGAGAAGGCCTGCCACAAACCAACTCTATACAGATCGAAAACCTATAGAAGACAAGACATTAAAACAAAATTTAGTTACCAAACTATTGCTAAAGATTTAGTCCAGATAGCTGACAAAATATTTGCTTAGCAAAGCAGAAATTAGGTTCAAGATTCATGATGAACATTAGTATTTTTTACAGAATACAAGCTGTTTTATATGAGGATTGCTGCTGATAACAATTAAAGCAACCCAAAAAGAAACAGAAAGAAAGAAACAAAAGGAAAAGAAAATAATGAACATTATTAGATGCCTGTAGTGTTTTAAATGCCAATTTATGTATTATGTAAAATTGAAGCAAAACTGAATTAGTTTTACATTTTAAATACAAAGTATGAAATAATCAACTAACATGAAAAAGAATTCTTGAGTGATTGGCATCTTTGTAACCCTTCAAATTGATTTTTGAAGAAATGAAAAATCGCACTGAAAAGTTAAAACAGAGTAGCAGCATGAAGCTTTGATCCCATGTCCCATTAACAAAGAATGAGAAGTAAATGAACTGAAGACTAAGGGCCAGAACCCACTTACCAGGATTGTTATTCTTCTATTATGGAATGCAACATGAGATACAATAAAAACATCACCAATCCCTGTTCCTTTGCCTAGAATAATCCAAGAATTAATATACAAAACGATAAACATATACACACTTAATTACCAGTGCCCTGCACATATCATCTGGCACTGTAGCTTAACACAGTAACTTCTATGCTAGAGCCTTTTTAAAAGGTTAACACAGCCTTCTACATGCTAGTAAGCATTCAGATCAGTTGTTTGAGGAGATTAACAGAAAGTTTCATGATAATTTCATTATTGTGAACATTCAATTGAGAAATAAAAAATTAGAGGGGCAGCAATCATTATAAGTAATGCATACTAATAGAAAGCTAAAGATCATTGTTGTTATGATGCTTTTCTTCTTAATTAGAAAAAAGGAGCAAAATTTAGTGCTTGGAATTACCTTAAAGCCACCAGCAGTGCCTGCATTTATGATCAGATCTGGTTGCAATGCCTGGATAGATGCATAGGTCACAAGAGAAGCAGAAATCATGCCAATACTATCAACCCCTACCAAGAATTAATAAGAGGGCCCAAAAAATAGGAATAGTGAATATAAGAAACTTTCATTCCTTGACATGTCCATTACCTACGTATCAGATGTCATATGTCAATGTGCCTTGTGCATCAAACCCGAGAACTTACCAATAAGTTAAGCATTTTCAAGTAACTTATGGTGGAAACATTTGGACTCAAATACTATCTGAAAAGAAATTTTATTTACCTGGGATATTACAGCAGATTTGAAGTCGAAGAAGAACATTACAAGATGCAAAATTTTCACTAAGTTATTTCTTTTTTCGAGGTTTTTTCCCCCTTTTTTTTTTATTTTGGTAAAGGTCGTAATCAGAGCTCCTAAGTTTCTTCTGAAACATACAGTATTGTTTCAGATAAATTGAAATTGCTAGATGAATTCAAAGGAAGGATTAACAAGAGAAAGAAGACAATTTTTTGCAAGAACAAGTCATTAACGAAAGTTAAATCTTTTCCCGGCCAAATTAGATTCATTATAATGTCTTCGTATGTACCATGATAATGGACCCAAGGTACCCCTTTTCGAAACATGCACCATTGTCCATGGATATATACAAAAGGAAACCCAAATAAGCAAATATTAAATAATAACCAAAATAGACAGTCATAAAGAATCATAAGATAATGCAGTCCACCCTAGTTAACAGTAATATGTTGCTCTTTCTGATTAGTGAAATGAAACACTCAACGATGTATATATCTAACATGCACACACTAAACAAATTTTGCAAGTTTGTCAAAGTTAAGAAACTCAAATATAGAGCAAGCAAAACTTTTTTTTTTTCCCATAAAAATCCTGCAACCAATCTGTCCACTGAATTATTGATAATTAGAAGATTAACCCAATACCAAAGTTATTGACTTTAAGAGCTTAGACCTTCCAAAAAACTTACTTTAAATCACTGTAAACAACAAACGAAAAAAAAAAACTCACAAAGAGTGAGGGTTCTCGGCCAGTTGGAACTTATTCACCACTGGCAAAGCTTCCGTTTGCATAGCTGCAACAAAGAACTCCCTAAATAAACAATCCCATAAATATTAATATGAAGAAAGAAAGATAGTGGGTGGGTTTTTACCGATGATGATAAGGATCGATGGTATGGGTTCTTTTTCAACTTGAGCGTCGACCATCGCTTCCTGTGTAGCATCTGATCCCTCTCCACGAGGAGCCATAGCTGTTTCTTTGATTCCTTTCCCTCCTTCTTTCTCTCTCTCTCTCTCTCCTCTCCCTCTCTTTCCCACTAAAATTTTCATTCCCTGGAAAATCTAACTTCCAAAAAGGAATGATGAGAAAAGTGAAAGGGAACGATTGGCCGCCGCTTGCATTGTCCTCTGGCGTAACATGCTTAGATAATTTTTTTTAATAAATAGAAAACTGTTCACTACTGGTCAAAAAAATGACGTTTTATTAAAATAAAAATATTTTTATTTTTATAATTAAATTTTTAAAAAACTAATTTTCAAAGTATATATATATTTTACATTCTGTTGGCAATATATTCATTGAATTCAAAAAACTTGAAACAGGAAATTTCATTGAATGTCCAAAGTCTTATCGTTTGATATTTTTTTCTCATTTAGGATCGTCACCATGTAAACACGGGTCATTTTCAACCAATAAGGTAATGACAGTATTGTGTATCCAGCTGTGTACTTCGTATTTGCATTAAGTCCATATTATCTTGTGTAATAGATAACGGTTAGATTAGTTGCTGCTTTCGTAGTTCCAAGATTCCGCTTTAGACTACAGTCCTATTATATTTATCAGTCATTCCTCCACCAAAACAAAACCATGAATCGATTTTTTCTAAAAAAAAAACAGAGCCCAATAATAAGATTATACCCCTTCCAATCCAGACCAAGGTATCTCATAACTAAGATCCCAGCTTCCTTAATCTTCCAAACCAAACTTAATTCTAACATCTTTTGTTTATTAACTATTTTATTTTTTTAGAATAATTTACTTTTTAAGCTATTGAATTTAATATTAATTTTTATATAAGTCATAAATATTTAATTTTATCAAATTATATTATTAAACTTATATTATTAATAAATTAAGTCATTTAAGTTAACTTTATTAAATAATTCTAATAAAAAAACTGATTTAACATGCATAAATAATGTATTATCTTGATTAAATATAAATATTAGATCATGTATGCATGTTGAACTAGTTTTTTTATTAGATTATTAATGAAAATAGCATAAGTCACTTAATTTATTAATAATGAAAGTTCAATGATATAATTTGATGAAATTAAAATTTTATAATTTATATGAAAGTGCTAAGTTCACTGACCTATGATGTAAATTATCATTTTTTATTGTTAATTAGTATTAAGTTAAGTATACTTGTATCACAATTTCAACAATTATGTTCATGCTTTGAGAGAAAAAGAAATAATTTAATTTTGTTTCAGAAAATAATCAAATAAACACAGCCAAATAAGTTAAAAAAAAAGAGCAAAAGAAAATTCTTAAGAGACCCCGGCTAATGTCATGAATTTGAATTCTTGGACTCAACCTGACCGCCAGTTGTGGGCATCAATCCCTACTAGTAACCTTACTGTTGTATGTAACACGTCACTTTTGCCCGCTTCCTTTGAACAAATTAAAACAAAACCGCGTGTCGCTTGACGCTGTAGACCACTTAAAGCAAAGTCATAATGTCTGAGTTCAGCCACTATAACCCGAAAGACTACCATGCACAATGAAGCTACCTATACAGTGCTGAATTATGAAACTCAAAACAAGAAGCTATCTGTGGCGCTGAATCAAAATTTAACGAGTAAGCGAGACATTCTTAAGTTGAATTATGAAACTCAAAGCATGATCACATACCTATAGTGGCTCAACTATTTTGTGGGTTTGTCTTCTTCTAGCAAGAAATGTACCACAGACATGACTACGTCATTATCTACAATAGTTGCATTCTAGAAGAGAGAAAGTGAAAAAGAATAATTAAGGCGCAAGCTTTGCCAAGGAAAAACGATAAACAAATGACAAACTTTAAAAAAAGGGCGGCAACTGTATGTGGTTAGATAATCAAGAAACATGATTCAAAGAAAAAATATCCACAAGTGAACTTGAAAGAAATTGCACACCGAGAAGCTTATTCTTACCTTCCGTTTTAGGCTTTTGCACACATTTCACATATACTGAGCTTCAAATTCTAAGCAATCGAAAGAAGACAACTAAATTACAAATTATCAAACATATCTCTGGCTTTCTAATAAGCTCCTTCAAAAATATCCACAAGTAAACTTGAAAGAAATTGCACACCGAGAAGCTTATTCTTACCTTCCGTTTTAGGCTTTTGCA
>JAQSVH010000001.1:4529006-4540252 GCA_029448705.1 Adansonia digitata | reverse complement strand
AAATTTGTCTTTCGGTGGTGCTGAAAGGATTTCTATTAGTGTGGTGCCTCAAGAGGGGAGGCCTAATTATTTTCCGGCTTTTGTCCTACTGTCCAAATACGTGAAGGACATTACATTCTGTTCCAACAATTGTGTTTTGGAATTTCCTAAATCCTTTTGGTTAAACCGTGTCTCAGAGTTTGAAAGCTTGACATTGCAATCTGCTCGAATCCCTAGTAAGTTCTTTGGTGATTTAATTTCAGAGCTATATTCCCTCAAGTCCTTGTATCTTTATGACTGTAGTGGTCTGGAGGGCATCTATATCCGAAGTAGCTCACTCAAGCAGTTGAAAATCATAAATGAGAAACCTGTTGATCTCTGCCACCTTGTCGTCACTGCACCTAATCTTGAAAAAATCTTTTTGACTTGGTATCCAGCTGATTTTAGGAGGACTTCATTTCAGATTAGTTGTTCTGCTTCGGCCCTCCAAGAGTTTGTGTGGTATGGCTATCCTGTGAGTTTTTATTACTCTTACGGAAACTGGTGCCGTCTACAATGTGCTGCACTATACCTGACGCTTCCACCAGGATCAGAAGCTGAATCTTTTTCCAAACATGATCTGCCATATGTTCTGCCTCATTTAGAGAGATCAGCCAAATTCTTGCGACTGCATGCCACAACAGTTGAGGTAATGAAATGGACTGCCCTTTCTTAGCACTCTCTTAACTCAATCGTTCAATATGTGTAGTATATGTGAGCACTTATTTTCTGTGGGTTGGTGTCCTTCTAATTCATTTTTTTGTGTTTGAATTTCGGGATGCCTTGTAAGTATTTTTTGCTCTCTATTGACGTTTATCTTTGTATTCTTCTGTTTGGTGTTCTTAGTGAGCAGCTGCATAATCCGAAAAACAGTAAAGTATATAGCTGCAGATTATAGGAGTTAAATCTAATTCCGTAAGATATTCAATCTTGTGTAGTACAAAGAATTCCACACCCAGCACCAATTTGCTACCTCAAAAGCCTCTACTATAGAACAGAAAGTATTGGAAATAGTTTGTGTTTGCATTTATCTTTTTCTTTATAACTCTTGAAACAAAATGGAAGCCTAACGTCTGAGGAAGTTGATCAACGCAGAGCACAGATGATGAGATCTAACATTGGAGGGATTACTATACCCATGGTTTCCTTCTTTTGTTCTACAGTTAGATGATTCAACTATGTTATTTTAAAATTTTCCTTGTTATGCTGCAGATTTTGTTTAAGCTTGGTCACTTGACAACTCCATTAGATGCAGTGAGGAACTTGGCTATAGACTACTGTTTTTTAACGGATGACCAAGTACCGATAATTGCCTCCTTTCTGAAAACAATATCTTGTTTGGAAATATTTTATTTGACATCATCTCCAGCTAGTGTTCATGGCAGCTCTAAGGATGGAAAAGTATATTTGCTCATACTTTCTCTCAAAACATATGTTCACAGACAAGCACATAAAACCTCATTTACATCAACTTGTTTTTTTTTTTTTTTTTTTTGAAGGGAGCAATGCCTGGTGAAGATTTTGGATTCAATGTTGAATATTGGGAGAGCCAAGGGATGAGGTTCGTTCATGAATTGAGGAAAGCAAGTGTGGAGGTTCACAGAGAAGAGGGCAATGATCTGGAGCTGGTCAAGTATCTACTGAAGCATGCAAGCGCCCTGGAATACCTGATCATTGTATGTGCACCCTCTTTGGCATCAAGTATTCGAGGACGTCTGAAATCATATATGAAGGCCTCCACCAAGTTGGAACTAGTGCTTAAGACTTGAAACTAATGCTCGTAACTAATTGGGACACCGTCTTCTTATCTAAGGGCTTCACCGTTGACGAATGTGTGAATATGTGATGATGCTTCTTTTTGTTCTATTCCCTGTTGATGCTTTTATTTGTTCCGGCTATGGCTAATTAAAAACTCCGTTTCATTTTAACTAATTAAACTACGCTTAAATTAAAAAGGAAGGTGTTACTAGTTCTGAGATATTTTAGTTTTTTAACTAATTTTGAAAGTAATGAAACTGCAAGTGAAAAACTGTTGACTGGTTTTCCCTTTTTAGATCAACCACATAATAGATCAACAAAACCAAATGGTGAATATATATATATATATATATATATACATACATAAATTCATTAAGTAATGCGTTAACTGTTATTTTTTTTACATTTTAAATATAATCATTATTAATATATCATATACGATTATTAAATGTTATTTTTAATTTAATTTAATTTAAATTTAGCCATATTATTATAATTTCAAAGACTGCTTATGATTTAATTTGATCATAAATTCATTTTGGTCAATGAATAAATACTAAATAATAAAGAAATTTGTTCATTCGTGTACCGAGGGCGCATATAAAGTTTTGTTAAATTATTGTTTATAACAATATTATTATATTTAATATGATAATTAATTAATAAATTTAACACATTAAAAATTATAATTTATTTAATATGGCAATTTCATGATAGGTCTCTATAGATTTAGGTTAGATTAAGTTTAAATCACTTCTGATAACTCATATTATCATTCAAAATATTATTAAAAAATAAAAAAATGATTTTTTAATATTTAAATATTAGTTTAAATTAGATTAAATTACTTAAATTAATATTATTCAAAATAAATTTTTAATATTTAAATATTAATTTAAATTGAATTACATTATTTATTTGATCGGATGGATTGCCTCGACATGAATGGATTTCCTCAAAAGTGCCCGGTGACGCAATAATAAAATAGTAAGTGATCAGCCGTCCGGTCAATTATTAAAACGGACGCAGCTTATGTAAACCGAAGCCAAAACCCTACAAAACAGCAGCAAAACCCCAACTTTTCCTGAACTTAATTTTCAAGTAGAAGCCAAATAAGCCAAGCTCATCTCTACTCCAGTAATCAACGATTCAAAAATGGTTGATTCATCTGTGAAATTAACAAAGAAAAACAAGAGGAAGCTAAACAGTTTCCAAGAGAAACCAAGTCTTAAGAAACGCCTCCGTAACGATTCCTTGAAGAAGGAAGCGAGACAAGTTGAAGAAGGTGAAGGTTCGGAACGGACAGAACGAGAGCTGAATCCCAGTGAAGAACGTCCCTGGAGAAATTTACAGTTAATTCTTTCCTTACAAGACAAACAAATCGACCTTCAAAAGTTAGTATTCTCTTTCCTTTAACATAGAAAAAAATTGTTAGCTTAGTTTATTCGTTTAATATTTTAGTATCTGTTTCATTTTTCATTTTAGTTGGAATGGGCATTTAGGATTTTGCTTTCACTAACGAAGCATTGTGTATTGGTGCAGAAAGGTAGAGTTAGCTTTTGATTTTGTTGATTCAAGAGAGAAAGAAGGAAGAAACGATGTGGATGAAGATCATGAGACGGTGAATATATCGCGATTAATTGTTTTTCTCAATGATTGGATCCAATCATTATTAGTTTGTCCTGAAAAGAATGATAAAGTCGATGGAATTGTCGAGGCTTGTTTGAATTTTAGATGTTGGCGGATTTTTGAATTCTGTTTGAAGGAGTCTTTGAAATTTCATGTTTCTTTGAATTTCTCTCGGAATTTGTTAAAAGCAATCGGTTTTATTGCAAGAACTGTTTTGTCTCTTGTTAGTGACCCATCGTTCTCTTCGAAAGAATCAGTTTTTGTTGGTGAAGGGTTTGAATTGTATGGAGTAGTGCTTGATTGTGTTTCGTTGTTGTTCTCATCCCAAAATGGCTTGTCAAATGAAAATTTAGAGTTATGGGTTTCCACTATTGACGTGGTACTTCAGCTTGTTCACAAAATTTATGCCCAGAATCTTGATGGTGGCGATATAGGTGCATTTACCATGCAGTTTTCCTGTGTGGTTCTTGAGCCATTTGCCAAGTTTTTGAGGATCCACCCAACTCGGAAGAATGGGTTTCGTGATTTTGTTGATAAACTTCTTGAGCCCTTGTTGCTTCTGCTAGATGTCTTGTATAGTCGCATTAATGAGAACAATTCTGGCTTGACAAAGAATTTGTTGATGTTGCTTGAAGAAGTTTTATCTCATGGGTTGTTTCATCCAGTCCACATTGATGGATTTTTGGGCTTGCGCAGTGTGGATAAATATGCTATTGATGGCAAAGCAAAAGACTCAAAAGTTGTTATTAAAAGTTATCATAGGCATTTATTTGACAAACTGGAAAGCATCGTAAAGATGAAGAACGTAGTGTTGAGTGGTATTGGGCCGTTATTTCACTTGTTTGTTGATCGAATTAAAAAGCAAAAAGGAGCTTTGGGTGCTGAGACTACCGGAAAAGTTGGAGGTTCAAGGCACTCAGAAGATGACTTATCAGGTCATTTGTCTATGGATACATCTCGGAGTAGTAGGGTATTTCGAGATAATAATTATAGCTCTAGTACTTATACTGCAGAAGCACGCAAGTCACTATTTGATATTTTTGTTCAGCTTTTGGAGCCTCTCCTGCTTGAGATGGATGGCTATGTTCAATCTAACTTGGCATCAAGGTCCTCATTGGAGGATGTTCATGGCATACTCAAGTCCATTAATAGTTTACTTGCCAGTTTTGTACATGAGAAAGTATATTTAAGAACGGAAGATATCTCAGAAGGAGCTTGCCGTAAATTCTTGAAGAATGTTTATAATACAGTAGTTTCATTGGCTGCCAAATTAGTTGGCCTGTCAGAATTTGATATAGATGGCAAGACATGGAAGGAGATGTTCCCTGTATTAGCCAAGGAGTTATTTCTTGCTGTGGGGTACTTCTTGGATATTGAATATGGTGTTGTTGGGAATGATTTAATTAGCTTATGGCTAATGATTCTTTCTTACTTGAACAGTCTATCTTTTTTGGATTCACCATATCAATGCTTATTGACTTCCCCAATACTAGATCTTGGGTGCCATCTGGTTAATCTTTATAGTGCACTTCGCCAGGTTAGTATAACATTTTTTCAATATGCATACTTTCTACGTGTTACGGTCCTGAATATTTTTGTAACAACTCTTAAACCATCTTGTACAATGCTTATTTTCTTTCATGGGATTTGGGGGTATTCTTTCTAATTGATTACTTTTCCATCTTTTTCCCATCCTTGTCATTAAATAAGTGGCTTAATTTTTCTTTTCATTAAAATGGTTCAAATCCAATTCATAGGCTTTGTAATTTATGTAGGTGAATAATGCTATTTTTACACTGTGCAAAGCAGTGAGGCTTTTGATATCACACCACCATGAAGGTGAAATGAGCAGCACAGGATTTTTTTCCTCTTCAACATTCTTACCTAATGAAGCAACGGCAGCATCTATGGGAATTCTTCTATGCTCACAAGAACTTAAACTTGCTATTCATCATGCTATCAAATCCATACCAGAAGGGCAAGCGAGTGAACTCATTCAGCAGTTAACCGCAGATGTATCAGAATCAATGGAATGGATGAAAACTGGTTGCTCAATAACTGATGGACAAGAAATTGGAAGATTGGATGTAATAGATCATGGCTGGCTAAGTTTTCACATACAGGCAGAACTCTTGGGAAGAGTTCTATCTGACATTTATACGATATTGCTAGACTCGCTTTCAGTTACAGCAGGAAACTGTAGTTTGCTTGGGGCTTTTATAATGGAGCTAGTAAGTACAATTTCTCCTTACATTAGTAGTCTGGCTGAACAATTCCCTGATGGTGTCAATACGTTCGTATTTTCTGTCATGGGAAGGACTTCCGAGACTATGGTGGCTGAAAATGAAAAAGAGAAACATGGAATATCAGCACAATGGAACTTTGTTTTCCTCTTTCGACTGTATATGTCTTGCCGAAGCTTGTACAGGCAAGTCATTAGCCTTACACCTCCCGGCACATCACGAAAATTGTCATCAGCAATGGGGGATGCATTCACAGCATATACTGGTAGGGATTGGATGGGGAAATCAGACTGGACTGATGAGGGCTACTTTTCTTGGATTATAAATCCTTCACCGTCTCTTCTTGATCTCATACACTGCATATCAACCACTTACATTATAGACAACATTGAAGATTGCTGTCCACTGATTTATGTACTGCATATTATGGCTCTCCAAAGGCTAGTTGATTTGAATAGGATTAGAAGCTCTCTTGAGTATTTATTGCAGCAGAATGAGAAGCTGATGCAGGTTAAACAGCTTGATGATGCAGACCTGTCATTGTATAGTAAAAAAGACAGAAAGTTGAAAAGACGCATCTTAGTTTTGGAGCAAGAGGAAGTGGGGCTTGCTGATTTCATGTTGGGATACCTTTCGTTAGTAGCTAATAAGCACTCATCAATCCTCTCCTATAATGATGCACCTTGTGGAAAAAAGGCACAGGAAAGTGATGAATGGGATTTTGGTATTTGTTCTGTGAACAAGAAGTCATTGCCAATTGCAATTTGGTGGATTATTTGCCAAAATATTGATATTTTATGCATTTATGCTGCTGATAAGAAGTTAAAAATGAAGTTTAAAAAGTTCCTCACACTTTTGATCCAGACTTCCCTTCCTTGTTTATCAAGCAGCTTTATGCAGGTCGAAAAGAATAAAATTGAAAACGACGGCCAGCTGAAGAAAATTACTCTGTTTCAGATTTCACAAGGTCTTCTAAAAGATTCCGCACTGTATGATCATAAAGTAAGACAATATCATAAAATTCATATATGTTCTACTTCTCTTGCTCTCCTGTTTCATTTACCACATTTCTTTTCTTTTTACTTTTACACCTTCCATCTCTAATTTTCTTATGCTAACTTGATTGTGATCTGAAATTTTCATGGATATTATTTTGTGACATGATGTTCTCCCCTCTGTTTATTAGTTTGTCCGCAGGAATTTGTCATCAAGGTTTTGTCATGCTTTGGAGAATTTGGTGCTATTACTGTTTGGTGATTCATCAGTTTGTGAGAGGAATTTTAATTCATTACCTTTTTGGTCAGAGGTTTTAAGCAAACTTGATAACGTATCAGCAGTTGTTTCTGGTAAAAGATATGTTAAGCATGATTCAGCTTCAAGATCAATTTCAAATTCATGTGATAGGCTATCTTCAGAAATTTCTATGAAACAGAAAGCCTTTCCTTTCAAGAATGTGAAAGATTGTAAGAGTTTGCTTAATCTTCTGTGTTGGATGCCAAAAGGATATTTGAGTTCAAAATCATTCTCCAAGCTAGCAACTGGTGTCCTTCACCTTGAACGGTGAGCTCTCTATCTATATTACTTGCAATCTATGTTAGTTAGCTAGCTCTCCTCCTCCCTCCTTGTTGGATTTAAGTAGTGTGTGTTAATAACCTAATAAGTGGTTGTTAGCATTTTCTTTTCATATGCTTTGCAAGATCTCTTATTATACACCACTGGTGCATTTACTCTTATTATGAACTTTGTGAAGTCTCCATCGATAAGAGTCTCTGTACATTTTCAGGTTTGTAGTTGCTGAGCTTTTGGACTGCCAGGGTGCACTACCCTCAAATTGTTTCTACGAGCTTTTCCAGTTGTTTGTAGCTTGTCGAAGGACATTGAAAAATATAATTATGGCATTGTGTGAGGAGAAGATAGAAGATAGTCCGTCTTCTTTTCTTTCAGTTGCTGAGGGTTCATATTTTGTCTCATGGCTTTTCAAGTCAGCAGCTGCAGTGATTGGACTCCCAGACACAATGTTGGAAGATTGTATGCCCAAATCAGAAATTAAGAAATTCTCATTGATGGATCACACATCTTATGTCTTCTTTGCAATAAGCAAATATCAATTTGGTCAGGCCATTCATTTCATTGGAAATTCTAAGCAATCTTGTAAACCTTCTTCTCGCATTATCAATGATTTGAAAGATAGTGAAGCCTTGAGAAGTTTGTCTATTATTGCTGAGAGTTTGAAGGAACAGGCAGAGAGCTTACTTGTTCTTTTGAAGGGAGCCCTTGATAACACACAAGTAGGATTTGAGAACGAAGCTGTAAATATTAATAAAATGTCTTTCATGATTTCTTGTGTTGCTGGGTTTTTATGGGGCCTAGCATCTGCCTTGAATCAGGCAGGTGAAAATTGTGGTGAGCTTAAGGCAAAATTGTTACGATGGAAATCTGAGCCTCTCTCAAAACTAAACCTCTGCATAAATGTGTTTGTAGATTTTATTAATTATGTCTTACGCATGTTTTTTGAGAATGATCAACAACCTAGAAGTGATTATGATTCTCAAAGTTATGACGAATTGGATTACAGCAGGGATTCACTGGTTTTTGATGATTTAGTTGTGGTTCATTGTCTAAATAAGCATTTTTTGCAAAGGTTGCTAGAGGGTGATCATCCTGACAGAGCAATTTTACTTAGGCAGCTATTAATTGCTTATTCAGTTATTCCAAGGCTAAATTTGCGTGTTGATGGTGCTTGCTGGTCATCTGGCATGACATCTCTCATTATTGACATTTCACAAGTCTTGTTGTTGGAGTTGGCAAATTCGGTTGAAATGCCACCACCATTTACTTTTGTTTGGTTAGATGGTGCTGTTAAGTATTTGGAAGAACTAGGTAGTCACTTTCCATTGACTGATTTTGCCTTGAATGAAAATGCATATGCCAAGCTAATAGAGTTGCATTTAAGGGCCATAGGAAAATGCATATCTTTACAAGGAAAAAGAGCTACTTTGGAATCGCATGAGAGAGAATCAAGCACCAAGATACTCCATTATGATACAGGCTTGTCTGAGTCATTTCTTTATAATGACTCACATTGCCTAGATGAATTCAAAGCTAGGTTGAGGATGTCATTCATAGCGTTTATTAAGAATCCATCAGAGTTGCAACTGTTGTCAGCAATACAGGCTGTAGAGAGAGCATTAGTGGGAGTACAAGGAGCCCATGCAATAGTCTATGAAATAACCACTGGAAGTGCCAATGGTGGCATGGTATCCTCAACTGTTGCTGCTGGCATTGACTGCTTGGATTTAATTCTTGAGTATGGTTCAGGTATTATGTCTGCCTATCTATTATGGTCACTGAAGTAAACATAAAATGTAAATGCTCTCACTTTTAGCCTTTACGGCACCTGCTAAAAAGTTAATTTTGCTTCTTAGATTGTTGACCGAATGAATTTGATACCTATCCAGAGAAATGTTAGAGTTCCATGCATCTTATGATGGATTTGGATAACTTTTGGTTTTTGTCAGAGAATACCACTTCTGCGTCATCTTTCATTAGCCATTTATATTTATAAATCTCAAAATTTGGACTGAAGTTTTTACTTAACATTGTATTTATATTTACTTAACGTTTATATTTACTTATCTTTCATTAGCCATTTATATTTATAGCTTTTGGTCTTTCATTACCCTTTGACATGATCTCATTTACTTGGTCAGACTTATTTGATGGTGATTTTGACTTGCTTTTGTAGGACGCAAATGGTTGACTGTAGTTAAAGGACACATTCAAAGCTTAGTTGCTGCTCTATTCAATATAATCCTGCACTTGCAGAGTCCATTAATATTCTATGGAAAATTTGCGAATAATGAAGGTGACAGAAATCCAGATCCGGGATCTGTTGTTCTTATGTGTGTTGAGGTATTGACCAGAGTTTCTGGAAAACATGCTTTATTTCAAATGGATCCTTGCCACATAGGGCAATCTTTACGTATCCCTGGAGCACTTTTTCAAGATTTCCATCAACTAAGGATTTCCGAGGCATCAGTGTCGAGTAGCTCATTGTTTTTGGGTAAACAAAACCACGGTTCCATGGCAAGCATGAAATATCTTGTTATGGACCGACAGTTTGCTGTAAACCTCTTTGCTGCTTGTTGCCGATTATTATGCACCGTTCTGAAACATCACAAGAGGTATTTGTCAATTTGTGTTTCTTTGTGTAGTTCCCTCCCTTCCCCCTTTCTTAGGATGTAGCAGTTGGAAATCATAAACAGAATCCAAAGGCAAATATAGGGGGAGACAAGAAAAAGGAAAAGCGAGGCTGCTGTAAACTTTTTGGGTTCACCCTTTTAGATGTATATGGGAATACTTTTCAGTGCTTTTCTTGTATGGGAATATTTTCTTCTGGGTTTCCTAGGTTGGATAATGTGCACATTAGACTGCTCGTACATGTATATACTGTTTCTATAATTGCGTATCTCCCCCCCCCCCTCCAATTCCTCATTGCAAGAAGATTCAATTACTGATTTTTTTTTTTTTTCTAATTTCAAGTGAATGTGAACGGTGCATTTCGGTGCTTGAAGAATCTGTTTCCCTTCTTGTTCATTGTTTGGAGACAGTGGATGCTGATCTAGTGGTCCGAAAAAGTTATTTTTCATGGGAAATACAAGAGGGAGTGAAATGTGCTTGTTTTCTTCGAAGAATCTATGAAGAGGTAAGGCAATTTGTGTCACATCTTCAACTGTTTTGAACATGTTATTTGTGCTTAAACTTTTGATGGTGGTCTAGCTTGACCATGCATTACATATGTAAGAACCCGAATTGAATTGTCAATCTTACTTTTGGAACTCAATTGTTATTTTACAGATAAGGCAGCAGAAAGATGTCTTCGCAGGGCACTGTTATAAGTTCTTATCAACCTACATATGGGTTTTTTCAGGATTTGGTCCCCTTAAAACCGGCATCAAAAGGTTTATCCAATACCGCTTACTATTATAGATTATAATAATTATACATCTGATTTTATGCTAGATATACACTGCAATTGAGAAACCATTTTCCCTTTTCAATCAATTGCAGGGAGATAGATGAAGCTCTAAAACCAGGTGTATATGCTTTAATAGATGCCTGTTCAGCTAATGATCTTCAATATCTTCATACAGTATTTGGTGGTAAGCAATCCTGACTGGCCCTAATCATAAAATTCATGACTCTATAGCTTTCTTCCATCTTAACTTTCTTTCAACTATGCATTTTGCAGAGGGTCCTTGCAGAAACACTTTGGCCAGTTTGCAACATGATTACAAACATAATTTCCAGTATGAGGGGAAAGTCTGATCTCAGCCAATTCCCTCTGTTAGGTTTATATGGGCAAGTCTTGTAACTTTTCGGAGAAGTGAACCTCTAGGGCATTATGTTATTCTACAGTTTTTTGCGATATCTGGTAAGCTCAGTGATGTCATTAGGCGTCTTAATACAGGGCATATCATTGGCAGGTGTAGCAAATTTTCATTCGGCCCTTGGCACCAGAATCCACAAAAGATTAGTCCGATTGATTAGAAGAGGATTTCATTTCTTTGTCGATAGATCTTGAATGTATTAGATCGA
>JAQSVH010000001.1:4500468-4512012 GCA_029448705.1 Adansonia digitata | reverse complement strand
GTTTAGTCGGTAAGTTTATTTATGAAAAATTATTGTGATTATTAATAGTCTCTTTGTATACTAATATATTTCTAATTCCCTTTTAGATTAAATAGGGTTATAATTGTTTTCTATAATCATTAAATAAGGTTAATTTAGGTATTTTAAATTGAATTTTAGGTAAGAATCGGATTTTAAGAATTTGATGTTTACTAAATAAAATACGATTATTTTTAATTAATATCAATACCTCTTTAATTACTCCCAATCAATGCATCTAATTAAATCTTTACTTACCTACTATTTCAAAATCAGGTTCCATCTCCATAATTACTTTTAATAAAATAAAAATAGTTTTAGCAGCAGGAAAAAATATTATTAATTACCTTCTTAATTACTCCCAATAAATGCAAATAATTAAAATTTTCCATCTCCTTTGCCATTTTTAAATTCAAAACTTTAATATGCGTAGAAGATAGTCATGCTGACGGGTATCTACAGTCTGTAAAGCACTAAAAAAAGGGGGAAAAATGCTTTTCACCCCCACTAAAATAGATCATTATTTGTTTGATCCATTAACATTAACGCATGCAGGTTTTCGTTTGCAGGCATGTCCCAGCATTTCTCGGGGACCTTCCAAAATTCAAAACCAAGAAAACAAAGATGTGTGAATACAATGAAGATAAAAAATGGAAAAGTTGCTTTAGCTGTGCATTTTCTTTATTTTTTTTATCATTATGTTCAAACCTGCTCGGTGAGATATATTTTATTTAATATTTATATTTTATAATAATATTACGTAAACGAGAGATGAGAAAAAGGAGCTCGTGAATCATGTGGCTGTTTGATATTAAAACAATGCTATCATGATGCGCTGCATAATTGTTAACGGTAAAAATATCTTGCATTGAATCCAGAATGCTAGATAAAACGATGGGCACAAACATCAAGTGTTGAAGCTAAACTTTGTCAAACTGGTCAACCTCCACTGGCTTCTCTCCAAGCATTTGTTGCCATTTGGGTGGCTTTTCAGCTTTTGTAATAACGACATCCGAATATTCCACATTTTTTTCCAATTGGGAAATAGTCAAAGAAATAGCGTTCGCCGTCTATACTAGATAGATAAAGGTAGTAGATAATTGGAGATTTTAATGGTTTAGTTCAGATCATATGACTTATATTAATAAACAAATTATAAATTTGTCAATGTCAACTTCTATATATATTTGCTGAAGAACCCTGATTCTATGCAGGCTTAAAAGAGTTGAACGAGGATCAAGATCTCACAAATTAATTATATGATAGCCATGGCGTCTACCAAATCATCTCCACTAAACCTTCACCTGTTTTTAGCATTGATAAATCTGTTTCTTCAGGCCATGTTGTCATCTGGGTCTGATTCCAAAACGAACCATGCATTCCCAATCAAAGAAGCAACCGTGCAGGATCCAAAACAAATTTTGGATTGGTGCTCAAGAGAGGGCAGCATTGTCAAATCCGGAAAATCTCACAAAGTCAAATGGAGAAGCTGACGAGAGAGTACAGGTTAGATGCATTGGTGAGCCCAAGGTCAGATGGTTCTCCTGTCTACGCAGGTGGAGGGGTCCCAGCAATATTTGCACCTGCCGGATATGACGGCCAAGGGGTGCCTATTGGCATTTCATTTGGGGGATTGAAGGGGTCGGAGGCCAAGCTGATTGAAATCGCATATGCCTTTGAGCAAAGCTACCAAGATTAGGAAACCTCCATCATTCAAACCTTGAAAATCAAACAGAAATTGCATGGGGTTTAACGTTATAATCCCCTACCTGTTTATCTATATGCTATTTACGGACAGTATGAAATAAACTCTTTATTCTAAATCAATTATTTTTTCATATTTTATATATTTATGTATTTTATTATGTTATAATTATTTTTAAAATATTTTATATTTATATAAATTTAATACATTATTCTTTTATATTATATAAATTTTAAAATATTTATATATTTTATATTATATTATACTTTAATTATTTTTAATATCACATTTATATAATTATATTTAATAAATAATATCTTAAAACAATTTTATTTTCGAATTAGTATTTTGTTCTTAACCTTTTTCTTTTTCTAAAAAAGGTATTATTACAACTTCCCCATGTGTACCACGTTTACTTAGCGGGAAGTAAATACAAACAAAAAAAGGGCATTTTGGCATTGGATCCTGAAACTTCAAGATAAAATTTAGCACGATCGGCGGCCCAGAAATGTCTTTAATTGGTCCCATCTAGTCACTAATACATGAAAGAAGATATTTGCTGCTTTAACATACGGCCCTCTCGGCTCTCACCCATCATGTCGATCGAATTAGCCAAAAATAGGGAATAGTAATTGTACTTACCTACTTGGTTTTTGTTGTTTTCTTGGTGAAATAAAACGGGGATAACGAGCGTACCCTACAGAATTGACTAATTGGAATCAAATCAATCTCACCACTCTTAGATTTAAGGATGATAATGTATCTTAGTTGCTCAAAAGAGAGAACACCTTCAAATGTACTCTTGAATTTGGGTTGGGATTCAGGCTAGGCTGAGGTTCAAGTGCAAAAATAGTAGCCTCATGGCTTCAGATATTGTATCGATTGGGCGTTCATTAGCCAGCAAAAGGATTATATAAATTATCTGCATGTTAATATATTTTTGGCTCCTTTTTTAATGGAATACTAATATATTAGTTTCCATCTCCATAATTTTTTAAAATGGAATACTAATAAATTTCTAGGTTGCATTTAGATTAAATAGAACTGTATTTGTTTTTTTACAATCAATCTTAAATCGCTAAATAAGTTTAATTTAGATATTCTCAATTAAATTTTAGATAAGAATCAGATTTAAAGAATTTAGCTTTTATTAAAATAAAATAAAATTACTTTTAACTAAGGATATAATCTATAATAACTGTACTACAATTAATTAAAAAAATGAATTATTTACGACCCGTCAAAATATTATGTAGTGCTAATATTTATAAGTGATGGACCTTACATAATTCTTGAATAGTATTAAACAATTTTAGTGTAATAAAATGAATCGTAAGTGATATATTCCCTTTAATTACTCTCAATTAGATCTGTTTTTCAAGAGCCGAGTAGCTTGTTCAAATCGGACTAAGTTTGAGTTTGATTTTTTTTAATTTAGCTTGGTCCAATTCACTGTTTATTAATTAAAATATTTTTTATTTAAATTTAATAAAAATATATAAATATTAATTAAAAATAATTTTTTAATATCTTATTATTATTTGCACAATAATTTAAGCTGTCAAGTCAAATTTGAATCTAAATTTTAATGGTATAGAGAGAGTTCTAGGACTAAAAAAAAAATAATAGTTAACTCATTAATCACTCTCAATAAATGCATCTAATTAAAATTTAATGTTAACTACTACTTGAATATCATATTCCTTCTCCATAATTTTTTTTAAGGGAATAAAGAGAGTTTTAGGACAAAATTTCTCACTTCTGTCATTATTTTTTCTATTATTTTCTTCTCCTTCTTCTCTTCTTTTCCCACATAATTTATAGACAATTTTTTGTATTCTATTTTGTATTTATTTTTCTAAACGAGTTCTTTCAGTCAGCAAGTTTATTTATAAAAATTATTCGGATTATTAATAGTCTATTTATATACTAATATATTTATAATTTCCTTTTAGATTAAATAGGGTTATAATTGTTTTTTTAAAATCACTAAATATGGTTAATTTAGGTATTTTAAATCGAATTTTAGGTAAGAATCAGATTTTAAAAATTTGGAATTTACTAAATAAAATGCAGTCATTTTTAATTTATATCAATACCTCTTTAATTACTCCCAATCAGTGCATCTAATTAAATCTCTACTTACCTACTATTTGAATATCAGGTTCCATCTCCCCAAGTGTTTTTAATGATATAAAAATAGTTCTAGCAGCAAAAAAATATTATTAGTTACCTTCTTGAAGTACTCCTAACAAATGCAAATAATTAAAATATTCCATTGCCTTTGCCATTTTTAAATTCAAAACTTTAACATGCGTAGGAGACAGTCATGCAGACTGGTATCGAGTATCTACAGTCCGTAAAGCACTAAATAAAATATTGCTTTTCCTCCCACTGAAATAGATCATTATTTGTTTGATCCATCAAAGTTAACTCATACGCGGCTGCATTTACGGGCATGTCCCAGCATTTCTGGGGAACCATCCAAAATTCGAAACCAGAAAAACAAAGATGTGTGAATATATATAATATATATTAATATTTTATTTAAATTTGGTTCAAACGGCTCAATTCTTTAATAACTCTAGATGGCATCGGAGAAAAAGGGCTCGTGAATCGTGTGATTGTTTGACATTAAAACGTTGCTTTCACGATGTGCTGCATAATTGTTAATTTTAAAAATATCTTGCATCGAATCCAGAATTCTAGACAAAACTATGGCACAAACATTAAGAGTTGGAGTAAACTTTGTTAGACTGTTCACCCTCGAATGGGCTCCCACCAAGCATTTGCTGCCATTTGGGTGGCTTTGACCTTTTGTAATAACGACATCCGAATATTCCACCTTTTTCGCATTGGAGAATAGTCAAAGAAATAGCGTTCACTGTCTATCTGTAAAAACTAGATAGAGGTAGTAGATAATCGGAGATTTTAATGGTCTAGTTCAGATCATATGATTTATATTGATCAAAAAATTATAAATCTGCCAGATTCAACTTCTATATATATTTGCTGAAAGACCCTGATTCTATGCTGGCTTAAAAGAGTTGAACAAGGATCAAGATCTCACCAATTAATTATATTATAGCCATGGCGTCTACTAAATCATCTCCACTAAACCTTCCCCTGTTTTTAGCATTGTTAATTCTGTTTCTTCAAGCCATGTTGTCATCTGGGTCTGATTCCAAAACGAACCATGCATTCCCAATCAAAGAAGCAACCGTGCAGGATCTCCAACTTGCTTTTGAGAGAAACCAACTCACCTCAAGGCAACTCGTTGAGTTCTACCTTGGAGAAATCCTCAGACTCAACCCGCTACTTAGAGGGGTCATAGAAGTTAACCCTGATGCTTTGTATCAAGCTGATAAGGCTGATAGAGAGCGCAGGGCTAAAGCACCTGGGTCACTAGGTGGCTTGCATGGAATCCCTATTCTGCTCAAGGATAACATTGCAACCAAGGACAAGATGAACACCACGGCTGGCTCACTTGCGCTGCTAGGATCCATTGTACCTAGAGATGCAGGCGTGGTATCCAGATTGAGGAAAGCTGGGGCTATAATTCTTGGAAAGGCTAGCTTGAGTGAGTGGGCTCATTACAGGGACAATAATGCGCCCAGCGGCTGGTGTGCCCGGAGTGGCCAGGGAAAGGTTAGTTAAACAGTAACATTTTTTTATACAAATGAAACTGTCAGTGATATTATTCAGAGAGAAATGAAACTGGTATAGAATTTTGATCTGTAAATATAAAGCAAGATAAATAAGGTTGTCAGGTTATGAGTATAGTCTCTAGTTTGCTATACTTTAATTGGATGATTACCAAACATAATTTGACTTAAGAAAGAAACATAATTTCCTGCACATTTTGTTATGCAGAATCCTTATAATCTTTCAGCAGATCCATGCGGGTCAAGTAGTGGATCAGCCATATCAGTAGCAGCAAATCTGGCAGCGGTAACACTTGGGACCGAGACTGATGGCTCAATCCTGTGTCCCTCTAGCAGGAACGCCGTAGTTGGCATAAAACCTACGGTTGGTCTCACCAGCCGAGCAGGAGTCATCCCGATCACTCCCAGACAAGACACCGTTGGGTAAGATGCTATTAATTTTTCCGATTAAGGCTTTGTATTATGTCAGCTGCTGCCCTGGAATAAGACTATAATAGTTCATAATTGGAGCTAATTCTTCATTTTTATATCGTTATTCATGTACTTCTGCAACAGCCTAATTGACATAAACTATGGATTTCATGCTCTGTTGAATTTGAAACAGACCCATGTGTAGAACAGTGGCAGATGCTGTATACGTCCTTGATGCCATTGCGGGCCTAGATTATAATGATAAAGCAACCATTGAAGCATCAAAGTACATTCCAAGAGGTGGCTACATACAATTTCTGAAGCCTGATGGTCTGAAAGGGAAGAGATTGGGCTTATTGAGGAATTTATTCTTCAGTTTCGATAATGGATCTCTTTATACTGAAGTTTTTGAGCGTCATTTCTCCACTTTAAGGTATCAATATATAAAATCCGAATATTACTTCCACCCAAGTATTATTAATGTTAGTTGTGTGATTAATTCAATTTTAAAATATTTTTCTGCAAATTAAGGCAAAGAGGTGCAGTTTTGGTAGAACATTTGGATACGTCCAGGCTTTTGGCGGCATATAGCTCCAGCGTAGACTACGAAGGTCTAGCAATGAGTGCTGAGTTCAAATTGGCCATAAATTCTTATCTAAAAGAACTTTTGGTATCTCATACGCGATCCTTGAAAGATCTCATTGCATTCAACAACAAATTTCCAAAGTTGGTGAGTATTTCAGCTTATCTTGCTCCAATTTTTCAGTTTCTTTGAAATATCAATGTTTGGACGGATATGAAGGTTGATTATTTGAATAAATGAAAATACTGAAAAATAATAATTATACTGTAGTACATACATACACAAAATAGATTACAGCAATGAACATATATATATATATATATATATATATATATAGTCTTCCACATTTGGATCTCAGTGATAAGCGTGAGTTTTGGCTAATGCAGGAGAAAACCAAGGAATATGGGCAACAGCTTTTCCTTAACGCTGAAGCTACGAATGGCATCGGTAAAAGAGAGAAGGAAGCGGTATTAAATTTAGCAAAACAGTCAAGAGAGGGGTTCGAGACATTTATGAGAGAGAACAAACTAGACGCGTTGTTATCGCCTTTTTCATCAGCTTCATCTATTCTCGCAACGGGTCAATACCCAGGCATAATTGTGCCGGCTGGATATGATACAGACGGGACGCCTTTCGGCCTTTGCTTTGGAGGGCTGAAGGGCTCAGAGCCAACCCTGATTGAGATAGCCTACGCCTTCGAGCAAGCTACCAAGATTAGGAGACCCCCTTCATTCAAGCACTGAAAGTTATTAGTGCTAGCTACGTTGAAGCAGCAGGGTTAACCATCCAATAATTGGTTCAATGAAGGAAGGTTAATCCATCATTGACCATCTAGAATGGTTCACTTAACCTACATTAATTATGTTGCAGTACTATATTATATAAATAATCAGGCCCTTTTTTTGTTTAAAATAAGAATTGATCAATGATAGCCACTCGACTTATCCACATAAAACTTCCATTTTCATACACTAACATACTAAATTCAAGTAAATTTTTTCACTTGTGCCATATTACCGGCGGGGATAAAATGAAATTCTATTTTCATCTGAAATGAAGTTTAAAGGAAAAAAGAAGTTTAGATAAAATTCTTGGAAGACAGAATCTTAGGTATTTTTTATTTCCAAAAAAAAAAAAAAAGTTGGCAATTGGGAACTTGGAAAGCCGCCTTTGCTGGGAAGCCCTATCAACTTAATCTCGTTCTCATCAGTTACTTGCCAATCTTATCATTGGTTAACATTAAGCAAGATTTGTTTTCAATAATCGTAGTTGGCTTTTTATTTTAGAAACTGACAAATACCTTTTAGTATAATAATTTCTCCTTCAACGATGATACTCTTCTCTTTATACCATATTTAATTTTAACCAAACAGGGTAAATGCTAGTCTAGCCATATATAATAAGCAGATGTTGAGAACCTTGGGTTCAATCCCATCATTTCTAAGGAAAAAGTCAATGGAAAGAAGATTGATATTAGCCTGGATTCTGGTCCTCTCCACCGCCACGGCACTAACGTGTTGCCGAGGTTGTTACTCCGATAGCGTGCCATATGTTCCCGCACCAGAAAAAGTAACACATCTCCACTTCTTTTTACATGACACTATAAGCGGAAAAAACCCTTCAGCGGTTGTAGTAGCCCGTCCAAACATCACAATCTTCCCCGATAACGCACTGCTGCCCTTCGGCACCGTGTTAGCCGCAGATGACCCACTCACCGTTGGTCCTGATATAACATCAGAGGTCGTCGGAAATGCTTAAGGCCTCACAGTGTTGGCTAGCCAAGACGTTTTCTCTGGTAATGTACTGGGATATTGGGTTTACTCGGGGTGAATTCAACGGTAGCTCTTTCAGCGTTTCCTCAAGGAATCCAATTACTCAGACGGATCGTGAACTTGCGGTGATCGGAGGGAGAGAAAAGTTCAGGATGGCGAGAGGGTTTTCACAGCTTAAAACTTATAGCTCCAGTGGTGGTGATGCCGTTGTGGAGTATAACGTGACTCTGATTCACCAGTAGGATGACATTTTGCCAGCTTAAAACTAGAAATTTTGTTGTTATTTGTGTAACTATAACAATAAACATATTTTGAAAATAAAAGAAATTAAGAAAATATAAAAATATTCTTTGCCTCTTTTAAAACTTTTTTCGAGCAACATGTACTTGTATAATTTTCTTAATCTCGTTTAGTATTGTTGTTGACACTGCTTCTAAAATGAAAAGTTATTTTTCATGACAAACGCAATGCTTAATAGGTAAAAAGTTTTAACTTTTACATTTAAAATCATTATTTAGCAACCCAAACTAAAATTCCTAGAAAATGAAGTTTTTGTTGTTTGAAAATTGACTTTTAGATAAAATAATTTTATTATCCTCGTATTTTTAAATTTTTATTATTTTAAAAATATCTTTTTTTTGATATTTTAACTCCTCAAAGCACTTTTTTATAACAATACTAAACATTTAAAAGTTTTTAAATCATATTTTTTTCATTACACTTTTTTTAACTCAAGCTTTTTTCAACAACGATACTAAACTAAGCGTTAATAACATTTCTAATTCAAGACTAGTTTGGTAATCTTGCTGTTTTTAAATTAAAAAAGTATGTATCCTTCCTATTAAATAACTATTTCTTTGAATAATTTTTAAGAAGATAATTATAAATAAAAGAGGCAAGAGAATGTTGTATTTGTACACAATATATTATACAAATATATAATAACCCAAAATCTTTGGACATTTCCCACAAGTTCTCGTCATGTTAATTGAAAAGATTGCATACATCAACCATAAATTTCAACTATTATTAAAAAAAAAAAAAAAACTACAAATCTCAGCCGGTAACTAATTCGGAGATGAACTTCTCTACAAAGCTCTATTAGTTTCAAGTTTACAAATAAATACTTATAAAAACCATTTTTTTCGAATAAATATAAAGTTTAAAATAAAAACTTTTATGACAAATTTTGTTAGTATATGGATTCATATTAATATTGTTTTTGTGTTACAAAGGAAAGTTGGAGCATAGAAAGATCAGAAAAAAGAATTACAAAGGTTAGAGATAAACTTTTAATTAATCTTACGAAAATTTTATCTTTTAAAAGAGACGAAGATATTTAGATTTATACATTAGAGTTACTTAATATCAATTGATTACATGAATTAATTGAGTTAAATTTTTAACTTAAATTTAGATTAATATATTCTTTTATTTTTTAACGAACGAAAGCATATATTTTAAATAAAATAAAATTTCTTTAATTAAATTTTATATTTGAAGTTATAGAAAGTTTATAATTATAACTAAGAACCCATATTTTTTTTTGAGAAATTATGAATGCAAATGAAATGAGATTTTACGATATATTATAAAATTATTAATGTGATTATAAGATTAAAAGTAAAAAAATTAATCAAATAAAAGTTCTATTCTAAGATTGGATGATGTAATCAATTAGTATTAAGTGAACTTTTTGAAAGTTGAATGGGTCAATTTGCCCCCATTCAACATAATGTAGCGTGGCGGCCAATGTGAGATGGCTGCACCGCACTCTGTTCTAATTTTTATGCATTCTTTTTTCTTCGTCAAAGCCAAAAGGGAAAGCTAATTGAAAGCAGCATCTGAAAGGAAAAGTTGTACATTATTTGACCCAAGGAGGCAATTTCGCGATCTATATAAACACCACAATGTGAGGGTTCTTTCAAATAAGCATAACAATTCCAATACCAATCATTTTCTTTAAGGGAAAAAAACAATGGAAAGAAGATTGATTTTGAATTGGGTTCTGGTTCTCTGCATCGCCATGCCTTGCCATTGTTACTACTACTCCCAAAGTAAGCCATATGTTCCTCCGAGGGAGAAAGTCACCAAGCTCCACTTCTTCTTTCACGACACTATCAGCGGCAAAAACCCTACTGCTATCTTGGTCGCTCGTCCCAACTTCGCCACCGCCTTCAATGATACGCCGATATCATTCGGCAGCGTTTATGCCACCGATGATCCCCTCACCGTTGGGCCTAACCTGACGTCAGGGGTCATTGGGAATGCTCGAGGCCTCTGGGCTTCCACCGGCCAAGACGTGTTCACTTTGGTGGTTTACTGGGATGTTGGATTCACTCAGGGTAAATTCAACGGTAGCTCCATCAGCTTGTTCTCAAGGAATCCCATTACGCAGACGGAACGTGAGCTTGCAGTGGTCGGTGGCAGAGGAAAATTCAGGATGGCCAAAGGGTTTGCACAGCTTGAGACTCACTTCGTAGATTTCACTACTGGCGATGCCATTGTGGAGTGCAACGTTACTGTCATCCATCACTGAGATTGGATATTCATTTATCTTTTTTTTTTTTTGGATAAGCAGATAAATTTTCTATCAGCCAAGATAGCAGAAATCTGCTACTAATTACAAGTCATTACAATCAAATAAAAACTTTAAGCAAAAATGAAAGAGTTAATGCCCCAATCATTAATATAGTTTACGGCATCCGCCTTTACATTCCTGAGACCATTCAAGTGCATGAAGACCAATCCTCTAATGTAATGATTGGGGTTCACTGAGATCAGATATTTGTGAGCTCTGTTTTGTGTGCTTATTATGTGGTTCAGTCAGTGTTTGCGAATTCCCTTGTCTTGATCAGTTGATCAGCTGATTTATTCTCTTGTATTTATTTTTATTTTTTTGTACCTGTATCTAATAAAATTCTCTAATTTGTTGTTATTAGTAAGAAGAAAAAAACTTAAAAGACTCTTTAATATCAAACTAACTTTTGTTAGCAGAAGACAGAGATAAAATAATTTATAAAACCATGAATGAATAGATCATTATCACTTAATCATATATATATATATATATATTTTACAGGTAAACTATATATTTTTGTTTAAAGAATGGAGTCGATGTATGCAAAGCACCGTTAACATGAACTTTCACCAATTTAATTAAATAAGATTGACTTACAAGGATTTGGTGCACCAACCAGCTTTATCAGATCAGACATCTTAATCGCTGTTAAAGGCAGATCAGAAAGAGATAATCTTGGAATTTAAATTATTATAAACATCAAAGAAACAACATTGGTCCCCTCGCCCCAATAGAAACATACTTATTGCCAGGTCTAGATCATGATCCCCTCACCATTGGTCCCGATCAAGAAAACTCAGAGGTTAGAA
>JAQSVH010000001.1:4459799-4470940 GCA_029448705.1 Adansonia digitata | reverse complement strand
GTTTAGTCTAAAAAAAATCTTCTAGATTCTATAACTCTGCTTTTTTTATACGAAAAAGGTTATAAGCTTAAGGTGGGTAAGAAAAGGTATTAGTATTAACTCGACCAACTCTTGATCCTAATCCTGTTTTCTCATAAGGGGAAAGACTTGAGGAATTTATAAAATACCGTCTTAATTCATCCTATTTCATCATATCCGAGATGTGATATGGTTCCAAAGGATGAACTGGGCAGTTCCAATAAGATTTCATTCTTGAACAAAAATCTATTTTTTGATTTATTTCATCTATTCCATGACCAGAACAGGGGGGATACACGTTATACCATGATTTTGAATCAGAAAAGAGATTTTAAGAAATGGCAAATCTATTCACTCTATCAATAACCGAGCCAGATCTGGTGTATCATAAGGGATTTGCCTTTTCTATTGATTCCTACGGATTGGATCAAAAACCTAAGCTAAACGCTTTACTTACCTGACCTCAAAGAGAATAGAATGAGTCGCCCTAGCTCTTACTAAGAGTTTGAATTGCTCTGTAGGATAGTAGGGCAAATGAATTGCATTAGTACGATTTGGCTAGTGGAATCACCCAGCGAACAAATCACCTCCTTGCTATCTTAAAAAAAAAAAGTGGACCTGTGCGAATCGCATCTTCGATCTTGCATATATATATATCAGCATCACCATTACGGAAACAAAATTTCTTTAGTTCTGTGAAACAAAGCCAAGCCTTTTCCACCTTTTATCCCGCGTTTCCCTGCTTGAGACCTTTTTTTATTAGCCTAGTCATGAACCATCCTGGTTGGGACCATGGTCTACCCAGCAGTGCTCCTTTCTCTTTGTCTAAGATTGGACTAAAGGTACCAAACCAGGCATCCTTTTTTTTTTTTGGCTAAAAAGCCCGTAGGTTGTACGCCAGCCATACGTAGCTTGAACTGTGATGGCCGCAATGCTTAGCTATTGTCAATCTCCAAGACGCCTTTAGTTGAATGTTCACACCTGATCCACCATCTGCACTTCCTACATTCACTCTCGAAAATTAAAATAGGAAAACATAAATTGTAACCTCTCGGTCTGCCATCTCCACGACTTTCCCTTTGAGGGGCTGCTCCTCAAGCCTTCGAGTGTCGATCTTCACTCGGGCTGGCTCCGAGGCTCTACCTTGGCTTTTCATTGGTTCCAACCCTAGGGCCCTTTATTGTATTGCGTGCGCATCTTCAAGCAATCGGGGGGGCGAGTATATAGACAAGGCGATCCCGCGGATGAGAGCCCATTCCTTCGTGCTCTGGAACTTTTTAACTTCGGTTGAATAAAAAAGGTTCATTTTTGTGAAACCGTAGCATAGGCAAAACCTGGCAGCCCACCCAGACCCAGAGTTTGACCTTATCTGGCTTTACTGGTAGGAAACCCCACTTTCCTTCCCCCAGCAGGCAACAACACTAGGAGAAAAACGATCAGGATCTCATGTATGGCAGATGTTGGAACAAACTCCGAATCCAAGAGGTACCTACCTAAAAAGGAAACTCACCACTCACTGGTAAAAAAGAAAAGAGAAAGGACCAATTGAAGGCCCCGAGGGCTGAATGCGATAGGGTCTTCAAGCCCCATGCTCGATTCGTAAGATTGATTCATGGGCCATGTTGCGAAGATCTTCGATCCTTCACCATCGCGAGAATCTAGCGATCGAAGAGCTATCACTTAGCTGCTTCGCGTATTACGAAAGTCGTATTGCCCGAAATGGGCATGCTACAAGAGCGTAGGTGACTGGTAAGTGTAGGAGGTATGCCGAAGGGCAGCGACAGCAGTGTGGTTCCAGGTGCCGTCGCTAGATTGAGATTTGCAGGGTGGCGAGGACTTCGCCTACTTTATATCGGGTGAAGAGAATGGGTGGTAGGCTTAGTAGGGCTCGGACCTACAATATAACCGTTATGAGCAGTACGTTTCAACCAATTAAACTATAAGCCCCTACGGATCTCTACATGTAATTTACTTACTTCAGGAAGAACGGACGAAAATGGGGCCTTTGCTCTATCTGTTTCTTCCTCTTCCCAGGAATGAACAATTATAAAATAAAAAAATTATTTTTTTATTATTGATAGATAGATATAGAATATTCTATATCTATTATTTATTAAAATAATGTCATAATTAAGCAAGCGACCCTTTCGCGACTCAAACTGCCGGTACACTTTCTGACTCAAAATGACTCAAATGAATGGCTCTATATTTGCTTGCAATGCCGGCTGTTCGCGTTTAGTTAAAAGTAGAAGTATAGGGCACCATTTGCCCCACACTTCAAAAAAAGTAAAAAAGTCTAAATTAAGTAAGAAAAAGTACATAAAAAGAAAGAAAGAAAAACTTAGTTATAGGAACCGAAGGTTAGGCCAACTACTTACTTTAGTATAGCTAAACCTAAAAAAGTTTATTCCTACCCCATTTTCTTCCCTTTTCTATCAATGTTGCCAATTCCCAGAATACTAATGTACCCTCGTGCATATAGTTGTCCAACTATTTTCTTTGTCTGACTTTTTTAGCCACTTCTGCATCTGTCGTATTCGGGAGAGCTTGCTTTATGTTGGAGCATTTAGCAATGCCCAGCAGCCTGGTGAGGGCTGGCTACCCGGGGACAGGTCAAGGTAAGCCCCGCTGGGCTTGCTTCTTATGAGATTGGGTAAGGGAATCAGAAAGGGGCTCGTAAACTAGGCGAGTAAGCTTTTGGGCATGCGAAAAAGGGAAAATGGATGAAGGGTGCTTCTCAGCTAGAGTTGGGGGTGGGGTCACTATCATGTAGTGGCTAGGGTAAGTCTTCTTACACGGCTGGATGCCCGACTCTAGACGAAGCCACGGGGGTTACCACCACATTCTCTCCCGATAGACTAAAAGCTCTTTATAGTCCGACGGGGTAGCAAATTTTCTCTCAAAAAGAGACAAGCCGGAGATAACAGAGGAAGGTATTCGGTTTAAAAATGATATAGCAGTCAAAATAGCTTCAGCCAAAAATTGACTAGGGATAGAAGCAGAAAGCAAAAAAGAGCGAGCTGTCTCCAATATATGGCGATGCTTTTGCTTGGTAACTCCATTCTGCTGAAGAGTGTGGGGGCAGGATCGTTTGGAAAGCGCTTTGTAAATGAAGTGAGTTGAAGCAAGCAGAGTTCAGAAAGCAGCGGAGATATATTCACCTCAAGAAGAAGAACGAAAAACCTTGATTTAAGTTAATTTTTTCATTCTTATGTAAAAAATGACATATACGGCCTCATTTCAATAACAGAGAGGCAGAATGGGTTTTGGACACAAGATAAAAAAAAAGTAGAAAAAACATCTTTAATATTAATAAAAGAGGGGTCGAGTCTTTTCTTAGCTTGCAACCCATACAATTAGAAATCTCAATGTTAGGTACAGACCCCAAAATTCCAGTAGAAATAAAATATCTAAGTCTTGGGCTGGAGACATGTCCTGATCTACGATGCCACAATAAAAAAAGGGGGAGTAAAGAAAACAACACCAGAAAAGGTAAACGAAGTTTCTCAAAAAGAGAGCTTGCCAACTCTACGGTCTTTCCCAATCAATCCCTTACTCCATAAGGCCTCTCGCATGATCCTCTACAAGACAGGAGGTAGGAAAGAAGTGAATCTAAGCATTTTTTTCAAGCCGAAAAGAAAATTCACTAAGAACAGAAAGATGAAAAATAGCAGAGCATATTCGATGATAACGAGAAAGAGTACCAAGACTAGTTAGAGAGAATTGCTCGAAATTTACAGTTTAAACAATAAGAAACTTAGATAGAGAATGAAGAGAAAAAAGAAGTGAAGAATCACCAGTCATATTCTTCGATGCACCCGAAGAAAGTAAGCAACCCCCTATGTTGTAAGCATAAGGGGAAGCAAATACCTATTGCAGAAGAGGAAGAGCTATGACGAGACGGATTCAACCTCTGAATTTGCTTTCGCTGTCGTGGGGTAAAACTATCAGTGTTAGGCATAGGAGCGCTCCTAAGATCATAGAAGTAATGCTTCAGAGGCCCTATAAAGTAAGGTGATTGGAAAGTTTCTGATTTAGTAAGCGTCTCTGGGATAGCGGCAAGATGAGCTGTGCCTGACTGTCGATGAGATTTTGCATTCTGTAGCTTTCGAGAGTCTGTAATCATGTGACCCGACTTTTTGCAATAGTGGCAATCTTGGACATGTTTTGTTGGCCTAATGCACCAGCAGAGCTTCCAGATTAAAGATTCTGACCATAGGGTCGATGTGTCGAAGCATGTTCGACTGGTCCCATAGAAGCCTAAGCCTTCTGTAATAAAATAAATAGTATAGTACACTTCTTTCTTTATTTTACCTATAAGCTAAGGCCTGTTCTTCATGTTGCTACTGATAGAAAGGTGAAGAATCATCCTAAGAATCAAGATTACTTTTTTTTAATCATTAGCAGTTGAAAAAAGGATGACGATGTATATGAGGCTCAAAGGAAGTAAACAAGTCATCCCATTTAAAGCTAAGCACTTTTCATCTTTTGCAGGAAAATCCCCTTCTCTAGTCTTGGGAAATTGAGCAACCCATCCACATAAGCACAAGAATTTTTCCTGCGCAAATCATTCTTCATCGCATAAGCCCATGACAAGTCATTTCCAAATGCTTCTTTTGGAAGAGCACGAGAAAGCCTCAATTTGGTAGGATCAAGTCTAAGTAAGGCGTGAGCAGAAAGGCAAAAGGAAGTATATGGGACAAGATGCGATCGAGGTTGCAGGATTAATTTCTACCCGAACATTAAACCCAAAGCTTGTTCCAAAGGTTTCACTTTGCTTTACAGGATAGAAGGGAGAGAAGCATCCAAGAAAGCCCCTACTACTTAAAAAAAAGTTGCAGAGTTTTACCAATTATTTATTCACAATTGCTTGAATGAATCCGACGCAGAATCCCTTGCTTGCTTAATAGGGCTTGAGGTTATAAATCCAAGATGAAATCTCAATGCATCAGATGTGGAAAGTGGCCTATCAACTAGTTCTAAAGGCTGAGGAAAAGCTAAAGAGAAGGACCACAAAGGGGCACCGAAGGTGATAGGGGATCGACCTCTATAATCAGGCGAGAAAAGAGACCCTTTTTTCCCTTCCCTCAATATATATGGCACGCTTTACTAATATAATAAAAAGTCAAGGCTCTATCTTACTCGTTGCCCAGAGCCTTGACTTGAGCATTGTACAAGCACTTGCGGCTCCTTCGGGCCATGGCCACAACTATTATATAAGGCAAGGCTTGGAAGCAAGCTAGCAGCGCTTATCGATGAGAACTAGGTTTAGCTTGGTTAATAGTGCCTGCCCATTTTGTCTCGCCTGCCTTAGGCCCATAAATTCTTCAAAGGGGGCAGCAGGCCGGCGAACAAGAACCGTCAAATAAGTGCCTTGACGCGCCACAACCACTACTTTGACTCTTTTTATGCAATTATGAACTCCACGAAACTTTCTCGATTCCAATGCAACTTATCCTTTTGGAGCTGACGTAACAAACTACGCGAGCCTCCCAACGAAGCCAACATAAATCTGATCCAAATAAAAAAAAAGGCAGTTTCATTATGGTGGTATACCAGCCTTCAGTTCTGAAACTTCCAGTTCCAATCGAAGCATATAGATTCGTAAATAGATTTGTCTGTATAGCCACTTCAGTCATGCTCGTCATTTCTTGAAAGCATCTTTTTTCTATGAACATGGTTAACCAGAAATTATTATGTTTACGATTCTTCATCCACCGATGTAGAAAATGCTTAAGTTTTTTATTCTCTTATGAGGCCAAAAAGTTTATGAGCAACGGGATTCATCATGCTTAAACATGAGCAGATCATTCATTAGGGACGGTTTATAGATCATCAAATTCCATAAATGGAATGAAAAGTGGGTGCATGTAAATGATCAAAACCTCGCAAACAACAATGCTCCTTCCCTATATGGAGTTCAAAACCCAAAGGCAATCGTTGAGTGAACTGTATCTTCTTTGTGTTAGTTGACCTAAACCGTACCATTATTGCTAGGGCAGGGCTCGACCTGCTAACCTTACGTGGGATGAGTTTCTGCCTCATACAGCTTGGGCCAAAGATCGAGGGAAGTTTAGGAAAGATAGAGAGAACCAGCAGCTGCCGATCGAGGCAGGGATAAGCTTGTGAAGAAACGAGCTTATCCCCTCCAAAAAAACCAATCCTATAACGCTAGCGCTTCGCGTTCTTTCTATTTATCTAATTTCATTTTGGGATAGACAGCTAATACTAATCTAATAAGTGAAGCAGTCATCGTCTGACCAATTGGCTGGGACACCAGATCGCTCGTGCTCGCCCATTTTGTCTCACCTTAAATGGAATGGCTCTCTTAATTAAGCTGTGCCCCGACCCGAGTCCCCACGTTCGCTCTTCTTCGCCTGTAACCCAAGAAGTTGGCTTTGCCAACACAATATTAGGGCCGTCCCCTTCATTCTATGCTAACCCTAAACTGGGGCTAGCTTTTTGGGAAACCCGTTCCCATCACGCTCACGGCCCAGCTGGCCTGCCAACGGTAGTGGGAATTCCCCATTTCCCTGGTCAAAGACTTGGTGGGATACGGGATATACTCTACGAGGAGCGGTACAAATGTAGATGATATCATCATGACATCTCTTATCGTACCACTAGGGATGTTTAATGCCATTTTGCCAATTGGCGTTACCTGTGCTTTCGTGTCTCTCAGTGTGGTCAGCACTGGGTGTTTTCGAGCAGCGAGGCTTACACCTATTCGCATTAGTTCATCCAAAGTTTCTTACCCTTATGCACGAATTATTGAATAAGCCATCTTCTTATCAAGGTTAAGGAGTCAACTGAGCATTTCAACGGTGGGATTGAATACCCGAATCAAATCAGAGTTCACGTCGCCCGCCTTAAACAAATAGGAGGCGTGGGCCACATGTCGCACGACAAAAGAACACCCAACATTCAGATGCACACTCCCCCATGTGAAATATTCATCTTCATTGGAGCTTTTTAGTAGTAGTCGTGGCCAACAGCCATAGCCATCAGCTATCGGCTTGTTGGTAAGGCAAGAGCTTCAAGCCCGATTTCTGGTGGCATATCCTCTACACAAGCACCACCGGATGAAGGGGGGATAAGGAAAGCTACAGGCCCAAAACCTTCAACCCTTCTTTCTAAATGGGGTTGCCCGGAGCACCTCATCTTGTCATTTTGTCGTTGCTCATTCCCGTTAGGTCGAAGTGTTTGGCGTTTCCTTTTCTGCACCCGTTCATGCTTCGCTTACCTATCGCGTGGTAAAAATAAGAAAGAACGAAAGAATAGTAAACAGAGAACACCGCAGAAAGATTCTAAATATGAGAAGTCCCCCTTGGACTTGAGAAGAAGAAAATAAAGAATAGGAACAAAATGAAATAAGGCCTTTTTAGTTCTAGTTTTGGATGAGCTTCTCCCAATTATGTCTGGTAATAGAATAGGGCAGCTTGCTCTGACCAAGACTCCACTTTTTGCTCTGTCCATGGAGCATATGAATTTCCAGGAATGTAGATAGACCAAAAGCGGGAATGAAGAGATAGGAATAGGAATTAGACTACCATTGAAAAAAGGGGCACCCATGGAAACATCTCTACTGATGAACCATTTCAATAGAACGGGTGCTGTCGTGCCACGAGGCACGACCATAAAAATAATAAAAAGGAAAAAGTTATGTAGTTGAACCATTAGCTCTATCCGTTCGAGTTTCACTTCTCTAAAGAAGATAAGATGCTAAAACTGAAAGTGTTCGTAATGCATACCGAAAGGATACCAATGAAGCCAACCATTAATGACTAGTTTGAACACCAGGAGCAATCTGATCCTTTATTTGATCGGATAGACTGCTCTTAGAAACATAAAACAAAAGCAAACTCTCATAGTTTGGAGCCCAGCTCTAACTACTTCTTCTTAAGTGAGGTTTCTTATAGTTAAAAATTCCTTCTCGGGGTCTTTCTTTTTACTCCTAATGGTAGTGTGCATCTCAAACTATGAGGGGCCTTTGAAGCCCGTACCACAAACTACTACAGCATAAACATAGGCTGGTAGTATAAATTATCCCAAACTGCATAAAAGCTTATGTCTTCATATAGGAAGAACCTTCCAATAGCTCTCCCAGCTACTGCATGCAACCTCTGCAAAAATACTGATTTCATTGAGGGTTATGCTACTATTTTCTTCAAAGGAAGGAAAAAAGAGACTCAACTTCTTTTTCTCGTAGCGCCTAATGCAGAGAGACTGCTCTACAAAGATTTTCCAATACCACTGTTATCAAAATCCTCCATACGATAGCCCTACCCACTCTAGGCTAGGCTTCTCTGTTACATCAACTAGATCCACTCCCACCGAAAAAAATTTTTTTATCGGCCAATCCTAATTTTAAATAAAGCACTCTGCCTTATTTGTTTCTTTTTTCTTGCCTTCTTTATTAGTGAAGGGGATATTCGAGAAAGCTCTTTGGCCAATTCTGTAGAATTTTGGCATATGGCGATGTTATTTCCAGCCAAACATGCCAAGTGGAATTTCAATCTTATTTTTAACTTTTCTCGCTTGAGTACTTGTTGCCGCAGAGCTTGCATTAGACATTTGATCTATCAAATTCGGTGGCAAACTGCCAACAAAGGTCTGTTGGGTTTCTACTCAGTTGATTTGGCTATCTTATTAGTTGCTGTCTTGAATTGGTTGGGAGACACAAAGGGCTGCTGTAGAAGAGATGTTACAAACATGGTATCAGAGCCTTGATTCTGCCAGCTGTGGATGTGGGAAGAGGTGTCCTTTAGGTACATGCCAACTGTTTGACAAAAGACGCTTTCAATATCAGTGAATTGGTGCTTCAATATGGAATTTGGTCAAACCAGTGGTTAAACGGTTTTTGAAAAAGTGTCATAGAGTTTCAGCTAGATTAAGACTAAAAGAGCTATTAGCTAAGCCTTCAATCTTTTTTGCTTCTCATTCTCTGTATCATGTCTGTTTTCCTATTTTATCTTTTCGGCTGGTTTTCTAAACACATTTCCAATGGTCTATAGCATTCATAATTCTTATATAAAAAACTAGAAAGAGATAAGTTAGTTAAATAAGCATAAAAAAAAAGAATAAAGGGGCCCCGGGGGAGCATGGTTTGGCCATAGATATGGGATTAGGATACCGCTATTTGACAAATCCTGTTTCCCAGCTCTCAGTCCTGTTCCCTTTCATGGAACACTTTATAGATAGTTTTTTTCTCCGATTGCAGCTTACTATTATAATGAGTTATTGAAAATTATCTCAATAGGTTTGAGAGTGCAGGGGAAGACCAAAGGTTTGGAACCTTGAGCCTAAGGCCTTCAATGGTGCTCGGAGTTTCAAAGAAGATCTTAGGCCAACGTGTTCGATATTTAACAGTTTTTCAGAATGGCTCATATACCGAAAGCAGATAAAGTTAGCATTACTTCCATGTATCTTGTGGGTGATGAAAAAACTGTAGTGGAAACCTAGAGTTGAGGATTCTTCATGCCAACCTATCATCGATTGGCTAGAGATGAAACAAGAGCTGAGAAAGATGTTTTTGTCGTGTAATGTCTAATGGCTAGCAAGAGATTGATTAAGGCGTTTGAGGCAAACAAATGGGTTCAGTTAGAGAGTATATGAAGAGCTTCCAATCTCTGATGCTCGAAGTGGGTAGTATAAGTGAGGAAGAAAAGCTTTACAATTTTATGCTGGATTTCAGTTGTAGGTTTAGAACGCACTTAGGAGGGAGAAAGTGAATAACCTCGCTTCAGCTACCATGGTAGCAAAGAGTTTAATGGGCTTCAAAAGAAGTTCAGATAGGGCAGACAAGAACAAAAACTCTAAAGGCAAGAAGAAGTTCAGTGTGAAGAATGATCATGAAGCATCAACAACCAAAACAAATGTTGATAACAAGGGCAAAGGAAAAGCGATGGATCCCGAGTGTTTCATTTACAGGGGTCCCCAGTCCGAAGAGAGAGAAATTCAATGCCTTGACTGCTGAAGAAGACGAAGCACCGATTGAAGAAAGCATTTCGAGGGTCAATCCACTTCAACTCTGGAATTCCATTAGACAAGAGAGTCGATCAGATACTAGGCTAATGTTCGTGGATGTAAAAGTCTATGGACAGGTTTTGAGGGAAATGGTTGACACCAGTGCTACTCTTCCTTTTTGATCGGATCGTAACGCGAGTAGGCCTACGGGTTGATAAGGGGAATACCAAAATGAAGGCAGTGAACTATGAGGCGAAACCTATTGTTAGGGTAGCTAAGATAGTGATGCTACATATTGGCAAATAGTCTAGAAAGTTTCACTTGATGTTGGTGCCGTTGGATGACTTCCACTTTATATTGGGTTTGGAATTATTGTGGAAGACAAAAGTTTATGTTTCACTGCATCGAGGTGGTATCCTGAAATGCGATAAAAGTCCGTGTTTTGTTCGAGGGTCATAAAACAGAAGAGGGTAAAGTTGGTTTCTGCGCTTTAGATTCGTGATAGTGCACGAAAGTGGGCGGCTTGCCTTTAGACCTTAGAATAGAGCCAACGGTGCTGTTTCGGACTAGGTAAGGTGTCAAACCTCATGTTTTCGATCTCAGTAGCTGAATCTTCTGGATTTGGTAAAAAAGAAACTAAACCTTCTGCTCTAGATTCAGCTAAAAAGCTAGCTCTCACTTCATCTGATGCTTCATAAGTTTTAGATTTCCAAAAGCCCTCTTTCCTAAACAAGTCAAAAGACTTAGAATCGGGATCACGGTTGTTGGAACTTTTCCCCTCTTCAGCGTCTATTTCAATGGATGATTCGGATTCTGTGGATGCGGATTACTAAGCTGCGAGATCTCAGGATCTAGCTAGATAAGACTTATTACACCTTGAGGAAAGCCCATACGGGAAAACGAGACCAAGTCATAAGGAAAGAATTCTTGTTGCTTCAAAAAAGATTTGGCGAAGAGCACCAGTGAAGTGAGGCATGAAAGGCTTTAAAGAGCTCACACGGATTATGCCTACCTTGGCTACTGGTAAAGATGGAGTAAATTTACTTAACCAAAGCCATACCTGAGTGACTTAGGAAGCAGCTTTGTCTTAGCTTTTCTACCTTCTGCCCGATCCTTTCATGGAGGAAGGGCTTCGTACCGTACTTGAGCTTTGGATC